>CAEFZY010042679.1:0-14058 GCA_903066815.1 Brachyrhaphis roseni
GCGTCTGTGGTGGATAGAGAAGTTAAAATGGAGTTGATAGTCGTTTTCTGTTAGATGTCCTGATTCTAAAGAGGTATGGCATGGGTATGTTGGCATTGTTTTTGGCTGAGTTATGTGCGGTCATAAAAAAAAATTATGCAAATCGCCCGGGCTCGGGCGGGTGGAGGTTAACGCTAAAGTGGAATTTATGCTAAAACATAATTTGAGCTACAATGGAAGTTAAAGCTCAAGTGGAATTTGTGCTAAAATGAAATGCAAAACTTCCGTTTTAGCATAACTTCCTTTGTCTCTTTTTGTTATTGTGCTGGGGCATTTGCAGTTTGTTGAGCCTTCCGGGCCACCATACTTGGGTTGCAACCAACAACCAGAAAATTCATGTTGCCTTTTGAAAAAGGATCAACTGTGTAGCTAAATAAAATCAGGTATTATTTTAGCTACCAGATGGTATAAAGTAACGCTTCATCCATTTGTGATCAGTAATAATTCACCAATACATCGTTCACCTTTACAGAGAATCACCTCTTAAAACTGATCTAATACACTACTGAGCTCTCAATGACTTAAAAAAAACTAGAAAAAATGTAAATGATTCTAAAAGATGAAGGTGCTATAATGACATAATCCTTCGTGTGTTCTGGGAAAAAGGTCGATGTTCTGACAGGTCAGCCACACTTCCTCACTGACCTGCATGTCATTTGATGTAATTTTATGGTTTAAATTTTACTTTCTAGTAGAAGGATTAGGGAATTATTTTTGAGAATGAAGCTTTTTTTTTTTTTAAAGGAAATAGTAAAGTAAATTTAAAAAATTGAAAAGTAAAAAATGTCAAGAGACGTTGAATTGATGCTTCTACCCAAAAACCCACAATGTTAAACTTAGACTATAAAACAATGAGATGAGTTTAATATTAATAAAAAAAACAACACACTGCTCATGCTGTCAGGACACTTAGAAAAAATAAAAAAAATATATAATTTACTAATGTTTCCAGTCTCACCAAATTAATAACAGCTGCTGCCTGTCATGTGCTAAAGTTTTTAATATTCTGCTTCTCCCGTTTAAGGCGTTGAGCTGTTTTGCGGGTGTCGAAGCGACCCTCACAGCCATGACGATGTGATTAAAATCAGGAGTTACTGTACGACATGTGCTGCGTTCAGGGCTGCAACTGCAACTAGTTCAAACGACGTGGAGTTTGCTTTTGAAGTAAGTTGACTAGCAAGGGTTTAAAAATAAAAGAAGAAGAAGAAAAAAGTCTGTGAAAGAACATCTGGGACTGAAAGTCACTGCTGGGAAAAAAGGAGAGGTGGAGGGAGGGGACTCTGTGTGTGTGTGGGTGTGCGGGGGTGTGTGTGTGTGTGTGAAACACTAATGGCCAAAAATGGAATGAAACACTTTCTAGGTCTGTGCGTGTCCACACTGTGTTTTTACATGCTAATGAAAAACAAAATCCACATTCAAAGCAATGCTTATTTAATAAACGGAAATGAATTTGCACAGTAAATCTTTTTTTTTTCCTAGTTTTTTTCTGAAGTTTCCTCTGCTGCACAGTTCAGTGCATTTTCAATAAAGTCAAAATTACATTTTCATTATTTGAAAACATGTAAGTTCTCATATGAACAGGAACAACTGAAATGTCCAGTAGTGATCTGTTTATGAATATGAATTTATTCCTACGGTTGTGACAGTTCTAGCTGTGCTGGAGAGCTACTATCAGCTTCTACATAAAGAGGAACAAAAGCTTGAGATTTGCCTTCTATTGACTGCAGTTAGTGTGGCTAACAGTAGAAAGGAGGTAGGTGGTCAATACCCCCAGCAACAACAACAACACACACACGCGCACACACACCCCTTCTATATTAAAGGCGCGGTATTACGTTGAATCAACTTTTTTGAGCTTTACCTTATGTTTTCTTCAGCAATTGATGCCTTGATTCTTTCATCCATGTTTGCGAAATCCTTTAACCTCCATGGAAATGATTCAGGTGTGTAAAACGCCTGTTTGGTCCTAGCACCACCTTTGGAAAGCAGCTCCTCCTCAGAGTTGCAGGTTCTAAGCTTCCACCTCATAGAGCAGTCCTCCCCTGCAACTCCCCCACTCAGCTCCTTCAGACTAGCAGCAGCAATTAGCCAACACTTTGTGAAATCCCCACATCAGCTGAGCTCATTATAGGAGCTACTGCTCAGTGACACTCTGGTAAAAACGTTGTGAAAGGGTTAATAGAGGAACCATGTCATGACGACTTCCTGAAGGCGGAGCTTCAGAAAGAGCAGGAGTTTTTAAAGAGACAGAGGCCCAATTTAATTTGTTAAATTACAAAGTCAAATTTCTTTGAAGTCATATTTGATATATGCATTTTTATAATGACTGAGGTTAACATAGTTACTTAATTGTGCTATAAACTGTCACTATATGCCTGGAAAACACCTCAGTGCAGCACAGAACACGAGAAGCAATAATCTGTTGAAACATATGCAATCCCACATCTTTAAAAACACAGTCCGTCTCCACCAGTAACGAGTGTTTGTTCTGATTTGGCTCAGGATTCTTGGACTTGCAGCAACATCTGGCTTATTTTAAGAGTCATGGTCAGTTAGCCGCAGGTGGTGGTAGAGCGTGTATGAGTTTTATGGAGCATGGAAGTTTTAAAGGGTCAGGATAAGCAAACACAGCTTGTCATGTCCAAGACCTCCACCAGTTCCAGCATAGTCATCTGAGGTCTTCTCAAGAACTGGACAACTAGATTATTATCAAGCTTTTCATTGACATGAAAACAGTAAGATGATGATGGTGAGATTGTCTTTTTGTTGGTGAGGAGGTTTGGAAACTATGGCACAAATCTCAACAGTTAGGTTTGAAGCCGGGTAACTCAGCACCAAAGCCTGGATCTTAGAAATACTTAAATCCACGTTCAAGGAAAGTCATTCTGCTGCAATTTGTCCACCTGCATGTTTGAGCAGAGGGGTTGGTAACAATTACTGGTCCAGGAAAGAAAACATTACACAGTCATTACAGTAATGATAGTCATTCAGGCCGCTGTAGAAGTTAGCCTCTGCAGGCTTTGTCTCCTTTTTCTCTTTCTTTCTTATCTTCCATCCCACCTGAAACTCTGGGAATCAGCCTCTTCTTTCTCTCACTTTTCATTTCAGTTCAAGTTTCAATTTTTTTTCAAACTTTGCAACTGTAGCACTCGCTTTTAAAGTGAATATTTATACATTTTGTCACATCGTAGCCTCAAACTTTACTTTGTTTCATTGTGATTTTATGGGACAGACCAAAGCTAACCTGGTAAAAACCAGCTCCTTGGTCAGTCCGGACCGTCTGTACCCTCGGTTGCTGAGAAATGATTGGTTGGAGGCTTGGATTTCATGTTTGCCAACAATAAAATGTCCTAAACATTCCTCTTGCTCCAACTTTTATTGCTCAATATTTGGAACCGTGGCCAAAACAGACCGAACGACTTCGTTTAGTTCCTCACCTGCTACAATTCTAACTCAGCTCAGAAAATCGACATCGTCGTTGTCAGCTCCTTCTGTCCGCTGATTGGCCCAGTTGAAATTCTGCAGAAAAAAATGGAGCTCAATGGGAACGCAAACGCTATGTATCAAAAATCATTAGCTTTTTCAAAATTGCTGTTTCCATTAAGCAAATCAATTTTCAAAATTTCAATTCCCGCAATTTTATGGTCAACGGAAGCGCAGACTTAGTAAATACACTTTTTATATATTTCTTTTTTTTTGTCTTTACAATATGCACAACAATCCCACGACCCCCCCAATAAAATACAGTAAAGTTTGTGGCCGTGATGTGACAAAACGGGAACGATTTCACGGCGAGGCACCGTAAATGTCCCTTCACCACCGTTGACAGTGGTGGTGAACGGCCGCCATCCTCCAGGCAGGCAACATTTTTAACAGCCTTATTTATGCGTCAGAAAGCGAGTCCGCAGCGCCAAGACATTTTTCCAAGATGCTGAGTCGCCGCACGGCGTCTGTTTCCATCCAGTCTGGAAAACATTCCTGAAGTTTTGTTTTGAAAATGGGTGAAGATATGCCCGTCCTCGCTCTGTGGGAACGATGGCTCCGTTTTCCATCTGGAGCTAACTTAGCCAGCGTGGGAGGCTCTGTGAACATTTTCAGTGCAACACTGCAGATGATAAAAAAGCTTGTGAAAAAAAACCAAAACAAATGACTGCAGTCACTGCTCTGGGTGGGCCTGCTAGAATATGACACATTGTGCCTGTGACGGTTCCTTTTTTTTGTATTTCTCAGCAGTTTTGTTTACAGTTGCACTGAAATAGAAGCCAGCTTTGGTGTGTTACTTCTATTTTGACAATTTATTTGAACAGTTTTCATGTTAGCTAAAACATTTTGACCCATAAGTGAATAGATGTAAAATTGAGGCTTTAGACTGGCGTCCTAAAGAAGAACTTACATTACTTTCTTACAGTTTCTGTTTTTCTTAGCCTTCAAAAACCAAATGTACTTGGTACATCTGCTTTCTAAAAAATCTGATAGTTGTGAAAAGTTTTTATTCGGTGGACATAAAGTAATAGGTTTGGGTTGAGGGAACTTTTTCACTTTCAGAGACATGGTCATTTGGACCCGCATGCGCTTTTATGAGGTTTTCTTTTTTTGTGTGTGGTTTCGGGAACTGACGGTCTGACAGGACAACCACTCCCTGCTTCCCCGCTGTCTAACTGTGATATTTGCCGTGACATTAGTATAGTCAAATAGCACATCTAATGAACAACCATGGTTGACCACGGTGCTTCATATAAGAGATATTCAAAAGCTAAACAACAAAAAGCAGCCATACGACTGTAGGCAGCGCAGTAAACTGAGAACTTTGCCTGGCTCAGCTGAGCTGGACCATGGATGATTCCTCCATCCTTTGCTTCTGATTTTAAGTATTGAAATTGAGCAGAGACAAACAGAAGTAGCTGTTTGGTCTGATAGCAGCGATAACCAGTAAGCTTCAAACTGAGCATCGTCTCGGCCCAACATCGATCCGTCCACCCGGTTTCACTGTCTGTCTGGACAGATCGGTGCTTTTCAAGTTTTAGTTTGTCTGGGGCAAAAGTGGGAAATTCCCCTCCCTTCGTCTTGCTGAACTCTCCCATGACTGATGTCATAATTTCTCTCTAAAACCTTAACCAAACAATAAATATTCAACAGCTCAGTTGCTCTAAAAAGCAGGGCTGTTTGCACAATAGGCTTGCCAGAACATGCATGGAGTGCTTGCTGGGTGTGATAATTTTGGTGGTTTATATTCGAACTGAAGAAGCCCACCAAACTTTCTTCTTTCTTTTTTTAACCTGTTTTTTTTTTTTTTTTTTTTGGTGGGGGGGGGCAAAGAAGGGGGTCACAATCATTTTAATGTGCGTTCTTGTTGTGTTTGTGCTAAAAACACTCTGGATGCATGAACCTGAGCGAGATCCATAAATCCACTCAAACTTTCCGTATTGAACTCATTAATTACTAGCGTTGGCATTCCAGATACAAGACCTCTAGCAAATACTCTCCAAGCTTTATTTTCACTGCAGGAACAAGACGAACCTTTTGTTTTAAGGCTCTTGTGCATGCTTTTAATGGTTTCGGGTTATGGCTGGGGCAGTGAGGCTCGGCATTGCGCCAAATGGTTTCTAAAGCACCATTGAGCGATACTTGGTCTCAGTAAATAGAAAGGAGGTTCACCTTAAAGAAACAATCACACACTGTTATCAGATTAGCTTTTGGCAGAAACAAAAGGGGGTGGGGGGGCTTCTCTCTCTTAAAGAGTGGCGCTCAGATAGCCTTGTGTCTCTCCTTTCTGTTTGCTCTCCACCCCCTCCCCCCGTCCTCATTCCTTCCTTTGCTTGCATTTGTTTGAGCTGTTGACAGCAGGCGTCTCCTGAAATTAACCCCCCGTCAGTATTTGTTTTGCTCGTTGTCAGCGCAAAGCCTTTCCCATCATTTTCCATCAAGACATCGCCGCAGTCAAATGGGTCGCTTTGGAAACCGGCTTTGGGTGGCACCCAAAAGGCGTGGAGGTCTTTAACTAAAACCTGGCTTCAAGTTTGGCTAATAATATCATTTTAAAAGGCAACGTTGGCTGTATGAGGTCAGTATTTAGATTAGAAAGGCAAGTTTGTGTGCACAAGTGGAGGTGAAGCCCAGATGTAGGGCCAATGTGTCTATTCTTCAAGATGTTAAAGGTTAAAGGTCAGGGAGAGAGTGACCCTGACCTCACGGTAGGTAGTAAAGCCAACCGTAACAAAGATTTACTGCCTTTGTTGTGGTAAAACAGGAACATTTTAACAAACCCAATGCTATCACATAATCATTGTCATAGACTTTAATCTTTTTTTTCTGTTTGTGATTAATGTATTGATTTGTAAGAATCATACATTTGGAGCTGAACTCCGGCATCAGCCAGCTGTGCCGAAGATGCAGGAACCTTTTCCACATCCCTCTCCTTCATTGCATTAAAATAATTGCATCTTTCACCATCGCCCCACAGTCATTTGTGCTGCAATTTGGCAATCAAACAGACATTCATCTATTAAGACGGCAGGGAAAATGCAAACCAGTCAGAGTTGAGTTAGAGTAAGAGCCCACATGAAGAGATTTAGCAAGATTTCTATTAACAGGCTGACGTGTTACAACATGACGCCGTGTTATGTGGAAACAGCTTTGCTGCTGAATTGAGTTTTCATGGCCGCTGCCCCCCCATCTCGAATGTTCCTACTGTGGCTGGAGTGTAAAGTTTTACATATCAAGACATGACCAGGCACAGAAACGGCACTATGACGAGTCACCTTAAAACATCGTCCACCTCTGGACTTCAGATGATATGAATAAACAATGAAAACCCTTTGGGTTGAGGAATAAATTAGGACACTCCCACACTTATTTCCATCTGGTGCACATGAGAACGTTGTTACCTCCTACATTGCTCGGTTAGTTCGAACCTCATATATTTAGACCGGTGCACTCCTGACTGTGGATGTAGCAAGATGAGATCAAAAGTAGATCTAACTGAAATGAGAACCAGCATGCCCAGAACTGGCCACTGGAGCTATGAAGTTCACTCTTGGAGCAGACCGCAAGATGCTAAAAGAAGCCTCCAAAAATCCGAAAAATACTGCTGCTGCTGATTAATTCAACACAACAAGGTAAAGGCCCCAATAACTCAGATGTACTTTATTTTGTGGAGGTCCATCTGGTGGACGACACAGGACACCAAGACCACCAACCCGGCTCCACAGCCATCACACCCCACTGCAGACTGGATCCAGAGTCATGCTAGCCTAGCAGCTAAGCTCCTGCTTCTGGGAACTCCTGGATGAGTTGTTGACCTGTTTTTAGATTAATCTTGGTTGGTCAGCCATTCCTAGGAAGGTTAACTGCTGTTCCCTGTTTTCACAATTACTAACTTATTTCCCTCAATATAAGAGAGTAGAAAGGCTTTAAAAGTGGCTTTGCAAACCTTTCCAAGCAAATAAGTGTGAAAGACGTTGTTAAATTTGCAAATGCACGTGTCTAGCGGTAGCGCTCATCTTCCACTCGTGCTGCAACAAATGCTGCAATCCAAGCGAGTCTAAAACGGCTATCAGACATGAAAACACACTCAGTCTATCCATAATTCTAACATAATACCAGGTTAGTTTGGACTGAGTTTTTTTCCCTTAATAAATGAAATCACCATTGAGTTTTAAAAATTATTTTCTACTAATTTAAACATACAGCTCCTAGATAATTGCATATGCAGACATTGATCATGTGATTCTTATTTTCATTCTGATGTGTTGTTTGTATTGTGGTGAACTTTTGTGTTATGTAGTTTTTTTGGAAGAAGCCTGTTGATTTGTATTGCACTGAAATATATTGTATTTATATAGACTTTATCCTGAGAGACTACAAATGAAAGCTAGCTTTACGGCTAACGCTGGCGTATGATGCAAAGTTCTTTAGAAATAAATGAAACAACTGTTTGAAAACTGTATGTTGTATTGACTCAAACTATATTTGTCTGATGTTTAAGTTCGGTTGATGTTCTGGAACACCTGTGAGGTAAAACATATTCTACTATACTTTGCGAATTCCTGGTCATGTCTAAAGTTGACCAGGACCATGAAATAAAAATAAAGGCAGGATAGTTCTAAAGATATGACTCAAGCCTTTTGGACACAGCTAAAGGTTAATGTTGCCTACAGATATGATCTCTCCTCATCTCTCCTGGGAGAGTGTGATTCACGGCTCAGTCTCCGTCTCCGCTATTATGGCTGTGCCTGTTTCATGCACCAGGGTGCCGCCTATGCACACAGACAGACGGACTGATTTAACTCTTTAGATTTGTTTGGAATTAGTCACAGTGGGACAACAGAGAGTTTAAGACATTGTTGTGCAGAGAAAGCCCAGACTGGGCGGGAGTTTTCTTTCTTTCTTTGCCGTTTTATGAGCCGTCAGGTTTCCACCTGTGCTGACACGGCTGAGATTTTACAATAGTTCTGAAAGAGTTACAAGCAGAAATTCCAAGGTTTTTTTTTTTTCCTTCCCCCTTTCTCTTTTACCCCTTTTTTCTCTCCTTTTTTTCCTCCCTCTTTTACTGGAAGGGTGGAGTGGGGGGGCCTGCCGTTATTGTGGAACATTTGTCAGGCAGCCAGTTGCAGAGGCAGAGCCAACGCTTGATTTATGGCAACATCTGCAAGATGCAAAGCTCTTGTGTATGCTTTTAATCATACAAAGAGCCGTGCCTGGATGGGAGACTGAAAAGAGCCGGTCTGATGGGGGTTTCATGGAATCCATGCTGGGAATCACAAAGATGGCTGCTCATGTGAGCGTGTTATACTGCCGTGGGATCTCTCCAGGCTCGGCGTTTACATGCGATTCCTTTCATCTGCGATCCGATACGGTCCAAAATCTGAAGGTCATTTCTTCAGTCTGGTATCGGCGGATCTTAGGCTCCAAAATCCAGTCAGCTCACAGATTTCCTCTGCTTCAGCACAGAAAAAATGGCTCCTATGAGCTGTTTCTAACTGTAGTGACAACAAACATCTGTCTGCATGTCAGCACATCTGGCAACAATGAAGGCAAATTAGCTACAAAATTCGGAGAGTCTGGTGGCGAGATAAGAAATGTGTCCGACTCGTTCCCTCAAAGCAGACGTGACCCGAGGAGCTGACCCCCCGATCTGGGGGTTTGACCGCAAAACGTGAACAGAGCGGAGATCAGGGGAAGAGAGATCAGACTCCTGATCTGAGACCGGGGCTCCGGTGGTCTCCCGCCAGTCACCGGCGGTCTGCAAGAATAGTTAACTTCCTGTCTCATTTCGCTGGACACGAAATCAAAGCGGGGCAAATGATCCTGCCCCCGAGCCCAGCAGTGCAAAAACTTGTCACAGGGCACAGACTCGACGAGAAAACATATTTTAGAAGTGGAAACCCTTGGTGCCTCAGTCACTTGTCAGGCCACAAGTTGTTTTATAGTTGCAGCAATTTCAGAGACTTTCCTAAACGGAGTAAATAAACCATTGTACAGGGGAATTACAGTCGCCCGCCTAATTGTAACATGCAGAGTTCAGTGAAGTGCAAAACCTCGCCTTTGCAGAGGGTTCACACACTTATTGTGAACCAGTTTGTGTCTGTCCAAGAAGAAAACTTAACATTCAGACGAGATTTTTTAAATTTTTGAGTGAGGATCAGGTAAAAAATAATAAAAAGCGTCAGTAACTGTAGGTTACTGTAGGGACTGTCTAGGACCAGTTGACAACTTAAAAAAAAATCCAATCCAACACTCTTCAGTGTGAATGTTGTTACTGAGTGAAGAACAGTCAAAGTAAGTTATTTACAGTATCTACAGCTGCATTTCCATTACAAATGTCCGCAATTCTTTATCTATATTCTGCTAATGTCGTAGTTGTGGTGTTTCCATTCAATAAAACATTAAATGAAAATCGCATGTGAATGAGCTTGTTTACGCAATAAGTCATTAAAAATCACGGCAGCGATGGATGTAAACAGACACATGAGATATATTCATAAATTCGTCATGGTCATCATATATCAGCCAATCAGAGGAGACATTGGTGTTTTATTCAGGTGGTGAGGCCACAAGGCCCGCCTACCTGGGAATGGCTACATATCCTGCGTTTTTCAGAAATTGTACTTGCTGATGTTACAGAAGAGCTTCGGATTCAACACGTTGGAATGACCCGCAACTTTTAATGTAATCCTCCTACCACTTCCTGTCGCTTCTTCATCGTTTCTACTCGCTGTAACACCTGGCTGCTAATAACGGGTCTTGTGTGATGCAAAAAAAGTGTTTCCATGGCAGTTTCGCAAAATAGACTAATTTTGATACAACTGGGGAAAAAAAGCTTAAATTTGTTGGGTTTCTTCTACCTAAACAATCACTTTATATATGAAAGAAACCCTTTCTACAAATACCATCATCAGTTCAGAAAATTATGTCTCACTGGATATTTTTTCAAACTTGTCCCTTTCCACATGACTAAAACTAGATCTCACAGGATCTAGTTCCCTTTCGTTTTCATCGGGGGTTGTGTGTAGGAGGGGGGGTCGTTGGTGAAAGCAATGAGGGAAATATTTCATCCACAAAAAGCCCACAACTCTTTAGAACCTGAAGTCGCCCACCAGAGCAGCCCTTTGTACCGTTTCAACTTCATGTTCTGTTCTCAGTGTTTAGACTATTTAACTGCTTGAAAACAAATCCAAAGAACATGATCAAAAGGAATTGTGCTGCACTGGTAATGCGCGCAGCATAGCTTTCTTCAACTCCCAAACCTTACTCTCCTGCTCTGACATCTGTTTACTCGCATCTCCTTCTTCATCATCCCTTCTTGACCTCACACAAAGGTTTTGAAAATTCATCTCAAAACAATGTGTCACTCATGTAAATACCACCACATTGTCTGGAACTGGGGGTATAACTAGAATCCCCTGCGTTTATCATTTATCACTCCAGAATCCCTCCTGGTCGTTGGGAGTTTGCGTTCCTCTGGCCCTGAGATAAGACGAAAACGGACCGGACCTTTGGTTGTTGCCTCAGCCGCTGCACGGCAGCTGTTCCCCAGGTGTTTGGATGTGTGTGGCTGAACCATCTTGTCTTAATCATGGCCTCCTCGAAGAACTGGCAGGACTTCCAACAACCCACACTCCCCCTCAACCCCTGTTCCCACCCCAAATTCATTCCTTTAAAACAGACCAAAGGCATACAAAGCACTCAGCCAACTCCACACTGAGAAGGTGTACTTAAACATTACTCAGCCAAAGGGATGGGTGAAAAATAATACATCATATAAAAGCAAACCTCGGGAGCATATCCATACACAAACCCGATGAGAACATGCATGGAAAGTTTCCTCTGCTGTTTGCGATTTCCACTCTAGGAATCAGTGAGTTTCTCTTAAAAGCGAAGCGACTCGCGCTGGAGCAGAGGATCTGATTAAACCCCCCCTCCTCTCCGGAGCCGCTGGCACCACCATCGTGAATCTGCCGTTTCATAAACACAGCTCCACTGTGGCGGCCGCTGAGCCGCAAGACAAGTTCCAAGTGCAAGTTTCAACAGCTTGCCCCATGCACAAGCACACCTTTTTTCCCCCTCATGTTTAAGAGGAGAGGCCTGAAACAACAATCCATCAGGCGAGAAGGGCTGGGGGGCATGGGAGGGGGTCGAGTGAGTCACCCAGCAAACACACACAGCCCAGCTCGAGCTAAGCTTCATTGTGCCACACTGTTTCAACAGCAATTTGTGGCATTAATGTAAATTATATGTAATCATTGTAAGCTGGGTTTATTCACAGCCAGCTTTATTAATAAAATTATAAATAACGCAGGTCCAACAGCTAATATTTGTAATTGCTGGTTGGTGTCTTCCAAAAAAATTAGATTCAATTACCTGTTTTGCTTCTGGGATGACGGCCATGCTGAGCTGCATATTGCTGTATTGGACTCAAAAAACTAGATCTTCTCCTTTGCTCACTGAAAGAAAATACAAAATGAACACGACCAATACTTGCAATATGCTAAACATCTTTTACTGACTTCCCCACCTCCATAATTTGTATTTATTTGCTTCAAGAGACCTTTTGGATTTCTGCTCTTGGCATTACATTCAAGACATTTTCACGTAGCTGTGTTTCTCCCTTACAGTTTTTCTTGGATTTTCTTAGTTTGACAGAATTAAAAGTTTCAAAATTTGATAAAAATCAGCCGATTAGAAACAAAAGTTTTTTTAAAGGGTTTAAAAGAAACTTTCCAAACTAGGAAAAGTGATTGCCTCCCCAGCCCTTCTCGCCTGATGGATTGTTGTTTATATAAAATTTTTTTATTTTTTTTTGAAATATAGAATTTTATGTATTTAAATTCCCTTTTTCAGGAACAAGACATAAAACAGCACCTATTCAATTATCATGCAAATTTTGAGTAAAATTAAAAAAAGAAAGTACAAATTTTGTGTTTACATCTACTGGTTTAGCCACATGAAACATCATTTGTAAAAATACACAGAAACATCTAGAGTTAACAGTAGAATAACACCTCAAAACAAACAAGACGTTGACCTGTACAAAGACTATGATGAAAGAAGTTATTTAAAATGTAAAAAAAAGAGGACAAATTAAATAAAACAACAAACTAACAGTGAATAATGAGTCATAAGTGTTAGCTGCTGTACCAGTTTTAGTGTTCACATATTTGAGCCATTTCGTCTTCACATGAGATGTAAAAGTTTTAAGGCCAGTCAGTTGTTTGATTACTGGTGGCAAAATGTTCCACATATGTGCTCCTTTAAATGAGAAACATGATGATCCCAATTCTGTTCCGCATCCTACAGAGTTTCCAGCTCTCTCTGTTCTGACTCCTGCTGTGGGGCGTTAAAATCATCTGTCTAATAATCCCTGGGGCGAGATTATTAATACATTTAAAAGTCAATTCAATAAGACAAATTAAGAAAACAATCGCAACCTAACAGATTTTCTGGATCCTCCTGGCTATCGGATTCTATTAACTTTTCATAGTATCGTTTTGGGTTTATTTTTTTTTTAAAAAACGACACCTTCTTATCTTATCTTCCTATGTTTCCTGGATTGAAGCATTACAAAGCTAGTGCTGCCTTCATCTTTTGTTTCCTATAGAAAGTACTGCTTCAGTTCTTCTGTGTTTAGCTGTGTCCTTTTCCTGAAGGGACTCACTTAAGAAGCTGCTCTTGCTATTAAACTCCAGTATTCCATTATTTTTCTTCTCTTTAGCAAAAGTTTGTTTTTGGTGCAGAATGGACCTACCTTCATATGAGTTGGCAACAGAAGCTAGTCAGTGGCAAAAACAATTGTTGTTCAGCTAACTGGTGATAAATTTGTACTTACCCATGATATCCATGCTAAAAAGCTAGCTAGCTAGCAAGAGTATTAGCATTCAGTTACTAGCAGCCTCAGCCTCAAGTCGTAGGACCCAATGATGTCTGAGTGTGAATAAACATACAAGATTTAATAGTACTTCCCCCAACACAATTTAAGACCTGTCATTAATGCATGTAAGTTCCATTTACTTTCTTATGAATTTCAGAATTTTTTTTTAAAAAAAGATCTTTTTTGGCTCAGATAGCCTTTATTTGAGAGTAGTTAGACAGGAAAGTGGGTAATGAAGGAGGGGGAAGACAGGCGGCAAAGGCCATCAGACCAGGAATCGAACATGCAACTGCAAATTTAAGACCTTTTAAGGATGTGCAGACACCAAGCTTGTAATGGTGAACGCTGGGAGTTTTTGGGGACGTCCTCTTTGCCTATATTAGATCACTTGTCAGCAGTTTGCATCAAATAATTAACTGAATTTCCACTGTATTGTAATATAATTAGGACTGACATGGAACAGTATGTATTCAAACCTATGTCTGAATATATGACTCGATTATATTGGATAAATCTGAACTGAATTTAGATGAAAATGGATGCCATGTATTTGAATATGAACGCCCCTCTGGTGGTCAGTGTTGTCAGTAACGCGTTACAAAGTAACGCGTTACTGACGTCGGACCGCTTTTTTCAGTAACGAGTAATCTAAC
>CAEFZY010042680.1:0-26047 GCA_903066815.1 Brachyrhaphis roseni
AGATAAGCGGCAGCTGCAGCTTCAAGGTCTTGGACAAACTTTCACACAGTTTAACAACTTTTCTCTGGGGTGTGAATACTAAACCTAAGATACAAACTAGTAAAACTGTTAATGTAAGAATAGTAACAAAACATAATTTTTCTGACAACAAAGAAAAAAAATCTTACTTAAAAAAAAATCTCGCTGTGCATGGTTGATCAAGCATAAAATTGTCCGACTCCTCCAATCAGACAATTCCTCAGTGCATTTCTTATTAGCATGCCTGTTTGTAATCTGTGTCAGATTATGCACAGTATTGATGCATTTCTAGAGATTTTACTCACAGATACCAATTTCTGGTTTTGTTTTTTTAAAGTCTGAACCGGCGATTTTGTTTTACTGTCTATAAAACATTCAAAATCATCTGGCATAAATCAGTTCTTATTTTTTTCCCTGCAATTAAATGTTTAAAATGCTGCGACAGACTGGCGACCTGTTCAGGGTGACCCCGCCTCTTGCCCGGAACATAGCTGGAGATAAGCACCAGCACCTCCCGACCCCATTAGGGACAAGGGTGTAAGAAAATTAATGGATGGATAAATGTTTGAAATGAATAGGGGAGCACTGATAATTTGGCTGGCCGATTAACTGGGCTTGATTTTCTTTATCTTTGGAGATTGGCGATTGATCAATACTTACATCAGAAACCGATCTTGTCTATTGATCTTCACTATGCAAAATTCGGCCACTGTCCCCTTCTGCTCTGCCATGCGAAAGAACTGACCGACAGACCGGCCACTTGGTCTCATCTGCACATGTGCAGTTAACAATAGTGAACCCCCCTGTTGCCAATTTAGAGATTTTGTTGCTTTTTATTCTGACTTTTCAGATAGAAAAAAAATTTGTATCAGGCTTTTTAAAGATCATGAACAGTTACAAAGCTGCAGTCAGTGCAGACCTAAGTATTACCTATAAACAAGCAAGTCACTGTTTTGGTTTCTTGCAGCTTAGATATGCTAAGTTTTCATCGTTTATACATTTCTGTAAGATCGGTCTGTGGAGGCGCTGAGTGGCTCAGTTATTAGCATGGGCTCAACAAGTACAGAGGCCGTACATTATCCAGGATTTGGTTCCTGATACATTTATCTTCTGCCTCTTTCTTCACTCTTCTTTCTGTCAAACTACTGTTCAATGAAGGACAATAGTGCCAGAAATCTAAAAAAAAATAAAATAAAAAAAATAAGATGGCTCCTCTGGGTAGGTGTAACTTGTAAACACCTGAGGAAAGAAAAGAGGTTTTGGGGAAGGTGAGGAGGATATATGTCATCTGGTTATCCATCTGCCAGTGCTTTGATTTAATGGTGAACTTGGAATCAAACTAAAAAGAATAGTAGTCTGCTCTTTACTCATTCTTTTGTGTGGCAGCTGAAAGTCTGATGGATGGGAGCCATGTTGTAGATGAGAGCCAGGAGATTGCCAAAGGGAACCCAAGGAAAGAGGACAGAGATGGTCAGACAGATTACACCATTTAAAGACTGAACAAGAGAAGACGTCTTGTCTGTATAATAGCCATGTTGTAAGCCTTTGCAGGTACAGACATGCTCAGGTTGAGCGCTTCTTTCTTTCTTTTTCTTCCTTTCTTTCTTCCTTCCTTTTCTTCTTTCTTTCTTTCTCTCTTTCTTTCTCTCTCTCTCTCTCTCTCTCTCTCTCTCTCTCTCTCGCTGATTGATGGAAGTCACTGGGGAAGTGGACCTGCTGCTGGTGCTGACCCCCCACCAACAACACTGTTGTGTTAACTTCTGTCCTGCCGTGGGCTGGAGGGTTAACAACGGCTTCCACTTGGATTTGACCCTGGTGTTTGGTCTGCAGTGACTGGATGAGCTGGTACAGGCTAACTGTTCTTTACAGGAAACAAGCTGAAGTTGTTTCCTGTAACAACTTCAGCTTGTGATGAAACAGTCTGCTCACTGTTTCACCACAGTGAGCAGACTGTGCTCACAGAGTTCACTGTCTGAAGTGGTGAAACAGTCTGCTCACTCTGTTAACCACTGTAATCTATCTGAACAATACTTGGAAAATACGGTGACTGGCAAAGTATTCACACCTTTAAAGAGATTTTATGTGATCGCTAAGGAGAAAGAAAGGAAAAGGTTTTCAAAGCTTTTTGTGAAAAAAAATTCTGAGAAGTATCTACATATAGATTCCACAATAGCTTCATCCCTCATGCCTAAAGACGACTAAACTCCCATTAATTTCTTCTACATATTTATATTGATATTTTTTATTATTACTTATTTATTTTAGTTATTGTTGGAGCCTTGCAACAAAATTTCGTTGAATGTATACCGTACATGTAAATGAATGACAAAGTCTTATGTCTTTATCTATTGTGCCCTTTTTGTTGCTGTTTGAAACGTTGATAAATAGAAGGATAGAGTTGGCGACTGTTATTCACCGTAGTGTGTAGACATGACCTGGTGTTAGTCAGCATCTCTCACAGCAGAGCAGAAGAGGACTGACTGACTTTTCAGACCTTTGAGGAGGAAAATAAGAACGATGGATAAAATCGAATTCATGTGTAAGTATCAGCTGATCTCCCAAAATGATCAACTTGGAGGGCTAATTTATGGGTTCACCCTATTTCTCATTATTAAGGGTGATTTTGTCGGATGGATGGTGCTTTATTGCAGACAGAGCTTGTGTGTTTGTGGTGTTCTTTCCTCCTTGTTGACTTGTTCAAACTCAGATGGATGACATGTGGCCTCAGGCAGCCTACATCACAGACTCCATTTTGCTGTAATCCGGAATCTGTGGGGGAAACTATGAGATTAGTGTTTGACTTTTGCTCCTTTGTTGCTGTGCAGGAGCTGTCCACACCCATACATCACAGCGCTGGAAAACCGAGCAGACTGCTGGCCGGTTCTGCTGCTGGAGATCCAAGACTTCATCTGTCAGGCTGCTGACAGGTAAGCATGGTTGAAGTGGGGGTCTCCTTCTGTCACCACATGAGTTTGATGTGTTCACTTCCATGTGTAAGTGGTAACACTTTGTGGACAAACTCAAGTTTTATTAGTCAAATTGCCTCATTCTGTGGTTCTGTTCCCCAGGAATAAAGCATCTTACATCAGCATGCTGGTTCCCTTCCTCCGGTATCTGTACTGCGAGCCTCAGAGGCAGTCCCAGCATGCACTGCTCCGACAGAGCCTGCTCAGGGTGCTGCTGCCCACAAAGCCAGGGGCTGGATGGATGCCCCAGAGCAAGGACCATGAGAACACTGCAGTGGTGTCTGACAGCCTGCTGCTCTGCCTTTGTCAGCTGGTTTCATATTTACAGGTCACCGATGATCTCTTTTAATAAGAACTTTTTGCATGCTAGTTAATGGTGAATTACAAAATTGCACCTATTTGACTTGATTAAGGGTAGAGCGACAAATGGACCGGCCAATAAATCGGCCCTGGTTTTTGAAAAATTGCAATCGTCGGAAACTTGTTTGTAAAACTGATCTTTCCACTGATCTTGGGTCTGAAAATGATCTGCTTTGTCATTTTTCTCTGCTGTGAGAGAGGGTTGATGACAGACCTACCCACCAGGTCACATCTGCACATGAGCGATTAACAACAGTCAACCTCACTGTTGCCAACATAGTGATTTTGGCACTATATTTAGTGACTTTACAGACAAAAAAATCTGCGTCGGCCAAAATTGGATTCGGCAGATTAGGCTTTTTAAAAATTAGGGATTGGCTAGAAAACTGCAGTCTGTGCTCCTCTAGACTGAATCTACAAAGTGCATAAGACCATAAAAGAAAACAAATGTTCTACTTCTTTGAATGCTAAGGACACCTATGAGGTAGCTTGGTCCAGTTTCCTCTGTTATAAATCATGAGTGAATATTTCTGTGGTGACTTTTTCTCATGTTAACAAAACATAATTTCTTAAGTGCAGATGTGCTAGAGTCTTTGCAAAGACTTTTGGAAAAGATCAGTTGTGAACATCATGTCCTAGGCTGACATGTTTTGTGCTTTTAGAACCACGGCAAGCTGCCATCACCATGGAAGCAGTTACTGTATCTGCCTTTAGACGAGGCAAATTCATGCATCCACCCAGTAACTGCAGCAGGTCGCATATGAGGACGCTGCCTTTGATCATTTTCAGTTGATAGTTGTCTGAAATGATTAAAAATGCATTATTTAAGTAATCTCTGGGAGAAACTGGTTTGCAGTTTACAGAAAGAGGAAATGATTGTTAGCATAAAAGCAAATTTTACAGATTCTGTTAGCTGTTTGAATTTTATAAGTTTGTTTTGACGAGTTGGAGCAACTAGCAGTTCAGTGAACATAGAGAACAGTGAGGAGGACAGTGGACAACTTGCCTGGTGCTTCTTTCAAGATTGGGAGACACACCAAGTTGGGTGTCTCTCCTTTGGCTGCTGTTTCTCACTTTGCGAGGGTGAATACGGGAAAGTGAACATATAGTGGGCGGGCTGTGGGTGTGCTGTGGACAGGTATTGGGCATGCTGTGGGTGTCCTGTGGACAGACCATGAGTGTCCTATGAGCACACATTAGCTGTGGACGACAGTCCCATTTTGTCATTTTGCATAAATACCTTTGGGTAAAAGTGGACCTTCAGTAAAAGTGGACCAAGTATGCAGCCCTGAGATACCGTACATGTGATTTGTGTGCAATTAGACTTATAATAGCTAAATGAAATAATAATACTTTTGGTACTTTATACTTTAAGTATTGCCTGTGTAGAATGAAGGGCTATTGTATTCTGATTTTATACTTTACATGGTGGCTGAAAAAAAGTTTCTGTTTGTCCCTGCAGGTGGACAGTGTGGAGGCAGTGCTGGAACTGTGTGGATTTGTGGACGCTCTGCTTCAGGGTCTTATGGACGCCCCTGGAGAGCTCTGGGCAACGGAGAGAGCCAGACTGCTGGTGCAGCTGCTGTGTGCATGTCACCAGTGCTTGAAGTTAAATGGAGACTGCAGACCGCTTCTCAGCCTAATACAGCAACTCCTCCCTGCATGCAAGGTCAGACGCATTTTCATCAGATACTGGATGAGTTGAAATTGCTATTCTCTTTGAACAGGAAAGGAAGAGATTAATGATCATTATTAGGCTTCCAAAGAGCCTGATAATGAGCAGGGTCCATATAAACAATGAACACGGCTACTTCTGTGTTCTGTAGGTGTGGCCAGTGGATGAGCTGATGATGGGTGTGGCCTTGCTTCTGTGTGAGGCTCCTCCAGATCAGCTGAACAGCCTGTTGAGGCTGGGTAAGACTAAAAATATTCCTCAGTGAAATGCCACAGTAGTTCAAATTGATCACCTTTGAACCCAAAACACAACAAAGGAGTGTGTATTTGAACACTAAACGGCTGTACGTTTTAAGGTTTCAATCAGTCTATGTAAATGTAATATGATTATACACATGGTAAGAGACATGACACCCTCCTTCAATTCTATTGTTATGCACCAGAACATTCAATTCAGTTCAAAAATACTTTATTATCCTAAAGTGATATTAAAAATTGATATAACTCATATCATCCAAGTATTTTCAAAAAGTCATTGTGGATAGTGGTGATGTGTGCGAGTCCTCAATGAGTTCTACCAGAATGAACAGGAGTCATAATAATACGAGAAAAAGTCGTACAACAACAAAATCTAAATAAAAAACATGAGAATAAACTCATTACCAGAATAAAGTTGTAATGTTAGGAAAAAGAAAAAAAAATAAACTACTACATGAAAAATTTAAATGAGGAATGTTGAGCATCTTGTGAAGTTACTCTTTGATATCAGTTTTACACATAAGGAAATTACGATGGCCCTGAGGTGCAAACCACTTCAGCAAATTGAAAGCACAATTACATATTACAAAAGCACTACAACATGAACGTAAAGGATGTAAAAAAAAAAAAAAAAAAGCCTGAAATGAATGCTTTTGTAATTTGTAATTGTGCTTTCAATTTGCTGAAGTGGTTTGCACCTCAGGACCACCGTAGGAAATAATTTGTCTTTTGACACATCAGCATCAAGTTATTATTATCAGTAACAACACTTTGAAATAATTGACAACTGAGTCTTTATCAAACTAAGAGTAGATTACTCTTTCTCTAGATTATCATACTAGATGAACTTGTCTGTCAGAACTTGCTCTCATTACGGCAACTTTCTCATAATTTTACAACTTTATTGTGGCAATGCTGCATCTTCATTGTACTATTATGATCAAAAAATTCATTTTATAATAAAAATATATTATTCTGATTTTGTTGTATAAAACTCTATTTTTTTCCTGCAGCTCTGTGTTTATCTCCAGAAAAAGCAGAGCTGTCTCATTGGCTGAGTCCAGTCCTGGTTCTTCCCATGCTGCAGTTGCTCTCCTGCTCTCAGCTCACTGAGCCGCTGGCTGACCCAGTGACACACAGTTTAAACCACAGTCTGGCCCACAGCTTGTTACGCAGCATCAACAAACCCACAAAAAAGGCCCGGCAGGTATCTAGCTTCTTTCTCAAACCTAACTTGCTGCTGTTCATTCTGTCTCTGTTCAGCTGTTGAGAGAAAAACACGAGACTTTTTTATACAGTGAATACATTCATCTGATTTAAGACATAGTTGCATAGAGCAGTGACAGGTTTTGTTTGGAGGTTAGCGATTGGGAACCAACAGCAAGCAAGCAGCAAAAAGATCCACCAGATACAGACTTCATTGTGAGAGCTACATCTGAAGCTACATCTGCTCTGATTGGTGTTTAGGAATGTAGTGTAGGAAGGCACTAGCATGTTTAGTGCTCTAGCATGTTTAGGAAGGCATTAGCATGTTTAGGAAGGCACTAGCATGTTTAGTGCTCTAGCATGTTTAGGAAGGCACTAGCATGTTCAGTGCTCTAGCATGTTTAGGAAGGCACTAGCTGCACTGGATTTTTTGTAGTAATGCGGGCTGCACACAGATGCGGATAGTCATTAAAGTGTTATAAATCAGTTAAGATTTTTCAGTGACGCACTACTTTGTGTTGGTTTCTTGTATCAAATCCCTTTAAAGTTGCTTAATTGAAGTTTGTGTTTGTAATATGAGGTAGGCATATTTTTACAATGTGTAGATTGTCAATAAAACAGTTTTGAAATCTTACTCTGTTGTGTTTCTTTTTTTAACCTCTGCTGTTCTCATCCTCAGCCTGGCCCAACGCTGACTCTCCCTCTCAGCTCCTGGTACGCTGAGCTCAGCATGGCTTTGTCCATATTGGACAACGTTTCTGATGATCCTTGTGCGGCCACTGATTGGCTGCTGGCGGTTACCTCTGCCCTAACGTCCAGCCAGCGCCTGTCCTCTTCCCTTGCCCTCATTGTGACTTACCTCCTCATTACGGCTCAGCAGGATATCTGCCTGCTGGTTTTGAAAGCAACCCAGGCCATCGCTGCTGCTGATCCCTGCCAGGTAGAAAATCTGATGCTTCTGGTGTGTTCTCCTGATGTTAATTGTTGCAGAACTGCCATCAATAGTTGCATTTCTCAACTGCATCAGTTGGATGCGGAGTTTTAGGAAATCCTTTGATCTGTGTCTGGCAGTATGGTGCACATAACGTTACCATGACAACCGCAGCTCCTTGTAGGAGCTCAGAGCTGATGGATATTTAATAATAAGCAACTTCTTTCATTTTTGCTCTTCTCAAAGAGGCTAAAAGCTCCAACTTTTTAGCGGTTTGTAGGAAGGCCTGCAGTTACGGTGCAATCTGCAGAACTCCTGGATCTACAGTAATGTAATCTTGTTACTTCAGCAAACGTTCAAACAATAGAGGTAGCTTCCATAACCTGCCTTCTGCTCTTGAGTCCTCTGAAGATGATAAAGAAAGACATTTAAAGGGAAAGGCTTCCCTCTGGCCTTCAGGGAATGTAAATGGAGTCGCTAGCTGAGGAAGATGATGTGAAATATCACACAACGTTAAAGGCTCCTCATTACTAAGGCTTGTAAGACACCCTTGAGTATTCCCCTGCTGCCCTAATTGCTCCCAAAGTTCCACTTGTGTTGGAGGTTTGATGTGTGGGTAGGTGTTTATTGGCATATCTGAAGCCATTGAATCTCTTTCTCAGTAGCTTATTGCATTTGATACTTTGCAGCTGCTTTTTATTAGAAGATGAAAGAGCTTTCTGCGGAGGATTTATGACTTTTTAAAATACATTTCTATTAAAGAAGTTTCACTTTAAAGGAAATCTTGCATTTTTATCCTCATTTTGCTCATAAGCACGACAGGTGAAGCAGTTGCCATGCAACAGCGATGCTGCATGGAAGAAGTGATGCTGTATGCAGATTAGACTGTTTTACTGCTGAGCTTTTGTGTGCAACAGATGTGACACTTGTGACCTGTAACCTCAGCATTGAAAGGAATCATCTGCATTGTTGATCAGTCAGTCCTTTAATCTAAAGCTCTCATTGGTCAGTCTGAAGTTGAACTCATGTTAATAGAGTCATTGTTTAAAGCTCTGCCTAAGTCAAGTGATAGCTGGACTTTGGAAGACCTGACCCACAGCTCCCTCTAGTGAAGGCTTTATTCATCTACGTGTCATTTAATTGTGGAATTAAGGGTTAGGGCTCAGACACCACAGCACACCTTCTGATTGAAATTAAAGAAAAACTGTAAAAACCTAAAAACCTGCAAAATCACAACCAATCTGCATCACTAGGAAGCATTAACTCGTGTGTTTCTACACACTTTAGGTCTAGACTCTATAAATACCTGTCAGCAGAGGGCGGAGTTGGACTATTCAATTGGAATTTAACCTCAGTTCATTATCCACCTAATCTATTTTATTTCAGTTTGTTCCATTTTTTTATGTATTCAATCAGTGATAAATATGAATAGTTTATGTAACAACTAAAAGACATTGTGAAAGAAAAAGAGCAGAAACTTATATCTACCCCTCATTCACATAAAGAAAACACTAGCTAATCAACTCAGAAGATTATTATAAACATATTTCAAATACTGAAAAAACATAAAACAAAACATCATCTTATTAAAAAGTAATGCTGAGGACGACTGTCAATCAACAACAAATGGGATTGTCAATCAATCAACAATCCCATTACTAAAACTGTCTAAGACTGTTTGAAAATACTGTTATATACATATAACAATATGTTACTATTTATTTATTATGTAATTAAAGGCACACTTGTGTTTCTGTGTGTGCTCCGGTGGCCAAGCGATGAAATTTCATTGCCAATTTTACTTATGTTTATTTGAGCAATGACAATAAAATAAGTCTAAGTCTAAGACTGTGGAACCTCTGGAGATTCTTGTGCAAAGAAGGATTCTTCATAAAACAACCCTGATCATCCTCTTCATAAAACTACTTTACAACAATAGTGTCATCAGTCAGAGGCTTCTTCAGATGTGGTATAATACAGGAGATCCTTCCTGCCCACATCTATAACAACTCTTTGAAGAACCTTGAATAATACTTGGTTAGAACAACAATTGATTTCCCTCAGGGATTAATAAAGTAGTTCTGATTTGAATTTGTGTGTCTGCAGGTCCCCTCTCTCATCCCTGTCCTGTTGTTCAAACTGTCGAAGGAAACAAATCCAGATATGATCCATTCTGTGCTTAACTGCCTGCCAAACCTCGGCACCCATAAGGTACAGTGACTTGATATTTAAAATGTAATGAAGCACAGAGTAAAGGTTTTGTCTTGTAAGCCTTACGAGGATGCTGTGCTCTTTTTCAGCTTTGTGTCCCCATGCTGCTGCAGACTCTCCACATGCTGGCTAGTTTACCCAAGCTGAGAGCTGTTGCAATGCGCCTGATGACTGCTCTGTGGAAAAGACAGGTCAGCAATAAAATGCCAGTCATTCCTGTGATTTTCTTCCATGTGAACCTTTTCAAAAGAATCCTTTTTGATCACTTTGTTCCCGGGTCTCCAAAGGACCGAGTGTACCCAGAACTGCAGCATCTTCTGGGTCAGCAGGACACCAGACTGGTGGTGGGGAAGGACACTCAGTGGGAGCAGATGGTGGCCAGGGCAGCCTGCCTCAGGGATATCTGCAGAGAGAGGTGCGTCATTTGATTAATGGAATAGGATGTGTATGTAGAGAGTGCACTGAGCAGAGATCCATGAACGGTTTCTGGTCTCTAGGGTTTAGGGTGTTTGCAGAGTTGGCGGAGATGGAATCCTTTTTTCAGACACCTCAGGTGGATGCTCCCATGACTGGGTTCTCACCAGTCATGGGAGCCAGAGTTAGCTGTGGAGGAGGATGTGCTGTCTTTGGCTGCCTCTGCCTCTCACTTTGGGAATGAGGAGGAGGAGGCACAGCCGTCTCACGCTTCGGAGACTGGCTCACACTCTTCGTCTCAGAGTGCAGCTAGTTGCTCTGGTGACAGCTCAATGCGGGACATTATGCATATGGCCTTGAGACAGCTGCAGCTGGATGTCCCGCAAGTGGTTGAGTCCGTTACTGGCAGTACGGACGAGCCCCTACTCCCTTTTCTGTCCCTCCATCAGAGGAGTACCTCAGGGACTTGCATGCTTGTTGGCGAGACCCTAGAGCCTTTTCACGTGTTTCCACCGATGGTCGGGTGTTGGCAGTTATCCATGAGTCGGTTAAGGCAGCCTTGGATCGCATGCCTGCGGTCAAACTTGCTGTTGCCTCGCTCATTGTGTCCCCAGATGAAGCCCTGCGTGATGATGTTTGGTGCCCACAAGCTCAATGTCGTATTACAGATGGCTTCCTCTGTAAAGCGTATAATGCCGGAGCACGTGCCGGGCGTCTTGGCAATTCCTTGGCACACTTCATGTTTGCCCTTTCTGCATCCCTTCAGGACACCAGTGGGGCAAATACAGCGATGCAGCGCTTCAGGCCTTTGTATTGATGACAAGAGAGCTTGGGCTTGTGATGTCTTTTCTAGTCCAGGCTCGCCGACCGGTCGGCGAGCCTGTGTGGACTGCGGCATGTTTCAGTCCATATTGACTGAAACATGCCGCAGGACCCTCCGCATTGTTCCTGTGGTGCCAGGGGAGTTATTCGGTTCTGCTGCCTTGGAATCACTGCAACAAACTGTTCAGGCTCGGCAGACTAGACAGCAGCTTTCAGGCCTCAGCAGAGGTATGCCCCCTCCTCCTCATACTCCGAGGCACCCATCGGCTGGCCCCAGCTTTCGGCCGTCGTCTTGGGGTTGTGATCGGCCTGGTGGGTTTTACCCTCGTGCGGTTCAGCAGAGACCCAGCGGTGGGCCATGGATAGCAAAGGGGAAAAGAGTAAAATAGCCAAGGAGAGATTCTACAATTCTTGGACTGAATCATTTGCATTCATTGCCAATGTGGAAGGATTACCTGAATGTTTGGTCTGTAGCAAGAAGTTGTCAAATAGCAAATACAGTGCTTTCCAGACTATAGACCATACCTTACTATAAGCCGCACCTACGAATAATTAAAAAAAAGGGAACATAAGCCGTACCGGGCTTTAAGCTGCATGGTTCAAAGCGTGGGGGAAAAAGTGGTGGCTTATAGTCTGAAAAATATGGTAATGTGGAAAGACATTTCCAGGGAAGGTATGTTACAATAGCTGCCACATCAAGATTAAAGTTACATTTTACAAGCCTGATGTTGAGAAGCTGTTCAGTGATGCCCGTAAACAGAAGTCACATTAAACACATAAGAACACGACCCTGCCATATAGGCACATATATTTAGTAACAAAGTGGTTGTTTTTATAAATTGATTAGTGAGTTTTGTCAATATATATTTAGAATGACACTTAGCAATATTATTGTGTCTTGTTGCTCAGGTCTGAGGATGGTTGCGATGGTTGTGTGTCAAAAGAGAAGAGGATGCTGCTATGTTTTACCATTGCACTGACTTGCTTGGCATTTACACAGAAATCAAAATTAAACTGTATCATTATAATTTTATATACTTTGGAGATTGGCCTTTTTGGAGTTTGGCCTTTTCAAAAGGCAACTGCTTTATTTTTATATCTGCAGGTTGCGTTTTATTGCACTCCAGATAAGGTGCATGTTATGCACGTTCTGTTTTGTTGTTGTTTTTTCGATCACTCACTTAACGGTGATTATTTACAAAGAGCTATCGTCGTTATAATCTGCATTTGGGAGCAGATTTTCCGAGTTCCAAAAGGAAAAACATGACCCTTGGTGTATCTGGGACTTCATTCTCATGCTTGGCCTGATAATGCCTCAGCATTGAGGAGATGGATTTATTTAAATTAGACAGTTCTGTCAAACATGTGCAACACTTTACCTGCAGAACATAATATGAAAGTAAACTAAGAGTCAATTTCAGCTGAATTTGGATTCAGATAGATCAAGTAGAAACTGAAAAGAACCTGATGAAACAACAACAAAGGGATAACCAGTAACTTATTTTCTGATGTAAGATCAAAATGGTCCCAAACTACGAAACCTTTGGTTTGCCTTGAGGCTCCATAGTTGACGCTGTACCAGAAAAGATCAAGAATTCATTTGGCAAATGCATCCCGTTGACAGATTCGCTTCCTTAAAAGCACAGTTTGGTGCGTCTGTGTCATTTCAAAGCAGTTCCTGTAATGGTCACGACTTGCTAAAAGCAATACGCACACCAACATGGACTTTGGTCTATGGGGTTGACGCGTGCGCTGACGCATCGGTGTTGCCGGACCGATCACTACCTCATTCAAATCATACCTGGAGTGTTGCCTTGATTTCTTCATGCATGTTTGAGAAATCCTTGAGTCTCTATGGCAACCATACAGCTGTGCAAAACGCCAGCTCTGCCTTTGAGGCGTAGTTCCTCTTCTGAGCTGCGGTTTCCACACTACTGAGCTCCCACCTCACACAGCAACCCTCCGCCATGACCGAGGGGTGAGCCTAAATACGTTTCAAGCTTCCTCCTGCAGTCCAAAAATATGATGGTTAGAGTCAGTGGATCTTCTAAATTTGCCTGTTTTTAGAGATTTGAGTGTGAATGGTTGTGGACTGATGATGTGTCCTTGCTAATTATCCCCTGTTCTTTGTGCGTATCTCAGGCCTTACCAGCATGGAGGTGACATGCTAGCTGCCATCTCACTCACTCTGAAGCAGTGCAACAGACCAGATCTGGCAACCCCTGCTGCTCTCTCGCTGCAAGGCTTACAGGAGCTGTGCAAAGCAGAGGTAAACCACCTCTGCAGCAAATGATCAAGTGCTTTCCCAATTTATTTCTCAATAATGTTCACTTTTTTGCCTTGATAACTGTACCAAGAATTATCAGCCAGAGTTCCCAGTTTCAGCCCTGAGAAGCCCGATGCTTATTTGAACTTTGCTTTGAATGATGTCAGGGTTCCAACATGTTTCTCAGGTAGTGGACATCATCTCTACATGGAAAAGTCTTGGAGCTGAGCTGAAGTGTGACTCCCATCCACTGATGGTGAAAGCCATAGCTGAGCTCCTGTCATTGGTTCCCCAGCTCACTGTAAAGTCAGAGGAGTATGAGGTACTTCAGCTGCTTTCTCTTCTCCTGTTGTAGATTACATAAAGCTGCAGTAAGTAACTTCTATAAAAAATATATTTTTTACATATTTGTTAAAACTATCACTATGTTGTGACATTATGTTATAAAACATCTTTTTCCTTTCAGCTTTTTCCCTTTAGGGGTTGCCACAGCGAGTCATCCATCTCCATGTAACCCTACCTTTTGCATCTTCTTTTCTCACACCAACTACCTTCATGTCCTCTTTCACTCCATCCGTAAATCTCCTCTTTGGTCTTCCTCTAGGTCTCTTTCCTGACTGGTCCATCTTGAGCATCCTTCTACCGATGTATTCAGTGTCTCTCCTCTGTATATGTCCAAACCATCTCAGTCTGTCTTCTCAGACTTTATCTCCTACACATCACAAAGAGAACCTCAACATCTTCATGTCTGCTACCTCCAGCTCTGCCTCCTGCCTCTTCGTCATTGCCACTGTCTCTAAACCAAACAGCATTGCTGGTCTCACTACTGTCTTGTACACCTTTCCCTTCATTCTTGCTGATACTCTTACAGCACACCTCACCACAGTCTTACAGCTATAATACATGTCCTTCACCACTGTAACATATTTCTGTTACTCCAGATGACTGGACATCTAGAGTCCAGTCATCTTTGCCCTCTTCAATTTTCTCACCTTCAGAGTCACTCCACACAACACCCTCCTGTGTTGTTTAGCAACATTCTCACCTACCACCACCTTGCAGTCACTGAATTCCTTCAGATTGCTTTGTCTACACAAGATGTAATCCACCTGCATGCTCCTACCTCCGCTCTTGTATGTCACCATATGTTCCTGTCTCTTTTGAAAGAAAGCCATTTCCATCCTCTTTGCAAAGTCTACCACCATCTGTCCTTCTGCATTCCTGTTCTGGATGCCAAACCTGCCCATCACTTCCTCATCACCTCTGTTCCCTGTTCCAACATGTCCATTAAAATCTGCCCCAATCACCACTCTCTCACCTTTATGGATATTTTTCATCACTTCATCTAACACTCTCCAGAATTTCTCCTCTTCCTCTAACTCACATCCAATCTTTGGGTCATAACCACTAACAACATTGAACATCACACCTTCAGTTTCTAATTTCAGGGTCATCAACCTACCTGACACTCTTTTCACCTCCAGAACATTCCTGATCAACTCTTCCTTTATGATAATCCTTACACCATTTCTCTTCTTGTCCACACCATGGTAGAACAGCTTCAACCCTGTTCCTAGACTTCTAGCCTTACTGCCTTTCCACCTGGACTCCTGGACACACAATATGTCCACCTTTCTCCTCTGCATCATGTCAGCCAACTCTCTAGCTTTCCCTGTCATAGTCCCAACATTCAAAGTTGGGACTATTACAACTTTGAATCTTCATAATCGTTCTATACTCAGTAGAGTATAGAACTCTACTGAGTTCTATACTCAGTACTCTCAGTATAGGACTGAGAGTACTGAGTACTCTCAGTATAGGACTACTGAGAGTAGTTCTATACTCTCAGGACTCTCAGTATAGGACTTTACTCCTATACTTATAAGGTAAGAGTTCTATACTCTTACCTTTTCTCTTCTCTCTCTGCCTACGAACATGTCTCCCTCCCCTTCTTCTTTGCTGATCAACAATAGTCCGATTTCCACTGGTACCCTGTTGGTCACCAGAATCAATAGCAGTCGTTGTTTACCCGGGGCTAGACCGATCCGGAATACTGGAGATCATATTCTTGACTCGCATGTCAAATTTGGCAAATGTTTTACGCTGGATGCCCTTCCTGACGCAACCCTCTGGATTTATCCGGGCTTGGGGCCGGCACAAAAGACACAAAATTACCCCCTTTGTGGCTGTATTGTTATGAGACATAATTTGTGAAAAATTTTTGCTCCTCCCTGTTCTCCCTATGAACCCGTGACATCAGAACAATTACACTGCTCTCTCAGAAAAAAACAATCAGAGCCAGGAAGAGGGTCTTAGCACTGGCCTTCACCCTTTTTCTGTGCTACACTACAGCTGCTCCACCACAACAGAGTCTGCCATAACTGCTAAGGCTACTTACATTGACCACCAATGGTGGCGAATAAACAGTTTTTCTATGACAATAAATTGTTTCTCTGCTGTTAGCACACTTAGCGGTTTGTGCATGAACATGATTGACAGCTAAGACCCTCTTCCTGGTTCTGATTGGTTGTTCTTGGTTGGGAGCGGTGCTTTTCTTTAGATGGCTATAGTACCACAGGGTGGAGGTGGGTGAGATTGAGCTTTTCACATACATACCGTCACGACATGGTGACAGTTTTAACAAATATGGAAAAAACATAAACCATAATCTATTGAACTGTGTAGTACATTAGAAAACAATGCCTGACTGCTTTTTAGATTGGAGTGTTTTCAGGTTCTGCTTTATAGATTTTTATGTTGAAATGTGTGTTTTTATTTCAGAAACTGAAAGAGGAGGTGGTCAGCTTTCTCTGGAGTTATGCTGCCAGCCAGGTTTGTGTCCTCCCCAAATATTTGTCTGATTGAACCATCCAGATCAGTTTGTAGTGCTTCTGTAGAAAAGTGCTCACTGTTCCTTGTGCTCTACCAGGATCCAGAGGTATCCAGCTGTGGCTACAAAGCTCTGGCAGCTTTTCCTGAAACAGACCACACTATCCTGCACCTCCCTGAGGCAGTAAGACTCCTTCTCTTCTTCATATTAGTTGGCTGGTTTACAGTTTATTTTGAAATGCTGCAATTACACACCCAGTAGAGCTTAGTTTATGTAAACTTTACAAGTGCGTATGAAATGTTTTTCATGGAGAATTAATAGTTATATATTCTAGTATGCTTCTTGACACCCTTAGATTGACTGGTGATTCTGGGGACAGGAAGGATCTAAGGTAGCAGTCAGTCTTGCAATAAATTTGAAGAGGCCTCTGACTGAAGACTGTTGCTCTATGAGAGCCTCATGACTGTCATAACTTGCTAACAGTTCAATTTTAAGGGAGGAGAGATTATATTTCACTAGCAGTTGCTGTTCTTTGCAACTGTATTTTTTGCCTTTACTTTACTTTATTACTATAGAACTGTAAAAGCCAAGATAAAGGTATGTTTTTATGTGTCTTAGTAATGTAATGTTTATTAAAAAGATTTGTGTAGCTGCTAATAGAAAATCAGCTTGATGGCGACCTGGAACGGTCCAGTTCAACAGCCAGTCATTTATGCTAGAGTCTTTGTATTTGTGTGAAACTGAATTTAAACTTTAAATGAGTTGATTTTTGTAGTTGGCTCTGTTATTTCTGTGGGGGGGTTTTGTCTTAAAATGGCATGTTTGATAACAATAATTAAAACTTCTCAATATTTGACATTGTCTAGCAAAATGTTTTTACATCAGGCTACATGACTGCTACATTAATATATCAATGAGTGACTCTAAACTGTAGTTGGCAATATGTTGTGTGCTACTGAGCATGATCATTTATGTGACTAAAATAAACATTATTTTTACATCAACTTATGTTATGTGAAACTTCTCCAGGAATTCATAAAATTATTTGAAGACACGGAATCAGCCCATATTCCATGTGAGAAAGACTCACCTAGTATAGCTTTAGTAAGAGAAATTAATTTAATCAAAGTATATCATGAAAATATGCATTTCATCTTAAGTAGGGCTGCACCGATTGCAGTTTTCTCACCGATCGATGTTGCAGATCTTTAACAAACCTGATTTCTGATTCTGATTTTGACCGATACCAATTTTTTTTAATCAGAATTGTTGCTAAATATAGCAAGAAAGTCATTGGGTTGGCAAAATTGGAGTGATTAATGTTAACTGCATATGAACAGACATGACCTGATGGGCTGGTCAGTAAGTCAACCTCTCACAGAAGACTGGCTGATATTTTAAACCTTTGCTGAGGTAGAGAAGATTGATGGATAAGATAGGCCTGACATGTATATTGGCCGATCACTGATCTCCCTGTGCATGTTTTAAAATAAAACTTCTTTCTGGCCAAGTTGAAAGAAAAAGGTTCTGAGTTCTTGTACATCAGTTGGAGGTTGCAAAGACGAGGCTTTGGGATTCAGATCTTACATTTGTAGTGGAGATGAGTTCTTATCCTATCCGCTGAGTTTTACTGCAGGCAGGGTGTTTGGAGTGATGTCTTCAGCACAAAGAATGTGACATTTCCAACAGTGGTTTCTCCAGCACAAGGAATACTTAGGAATTAGATCTGATTAGTTTGTGAATAAAAATGGTTTCCAACACATCATAACGAGAAAAAAATAGGGGTGCTTGAATTGCACTTTTTTGGCCGAGAACTGATTACTGATTTTTGAAAAGCCTGACCTCCCAGTTTTGATTTTGCCATTTTTTTGTCAATGTTTAATTTCCCTTCTGCATAAATAAAGACTTTTTTAATTGAATTAAATTGAATTTCACTAACTGTTGCTGACCTAAACATGCTGGAATGGGTGTTTTTTGAACAAATAAATCAAAGCTTATAAAGATAAACATAAACTTCTTTATATTGTGTGCAGTAACAGAAAAATCTAGAATAAATTTTAATTTTACTGCATTCTGTAACTGTGCAGGAAGCGAGCTGCGTTGTTCAGGGTTTAGTTCCTGGTTGTCAGTGAACCTGATGTGTTCTTTTGGTTCACCATTAGACCAGACCTGCTGTGAAGGTTTCTGAAAGTGAAGATGATGCTCAGGGAGAAGAGGAAGAAGAGAAAAATCTCTCCATCCCTGGACAATCCTACATGAAACTACTGGCTCTCACCTCCAACTCTGCTCTGCCAGGTAAAGCCTCTATACATAGCACTGTAGAGATGAAGCGATCAGTATAGTAATAATAATAATTCAACTTAATTGTCATTGCAATGTCACAAGTACAAGCAACAAAATGCAGTAGGCCAAGCTTGATTCGAACCCAGGCTCTGTAGACCAGGCTGGATTCGAACCAGGCTCCCCCGGGGTGGGGGGCATTTGCTTTAACCACTGCGCCAAATGTCAATAGTGATCAGAAATGTTTTATAGATTTCAGATTTCTGATTGTTGCAAAGCTGTTGATACTGGGCAATAACTGTGAAATGATCATATTCTGAAAGTATCTTCTCTCCTTTCCGCTCTGAGTGGTTATTAATGTTATGTTTGGAGGCGGGGTTATGTCACACTGTGTGCATGTGAGAACGAGATTAGTTGCCGTAAACCAAAGATCTTTGGAGAAGGAATAATGTTTCATAAGCATTGGATGATTGAAATAGCTACTAAAAAAGTTTTTGTTGGTGTATCAAAAATTGTCTCACAAAAAAAACACATTAAGTAAAATATTTCTCTTATCAATCTTGAAAATCAATCTGACAGCCAGAGTTCAAGTCAACCTAGGAATCGGAGTTGTTCTGGATGGGCGTTGAGGGGCCACCATGATGGTTCTTGGAGATTCCATTCTTTGGATTCAGAAGCAAAGTGATGGTGCTGACTAAGCTGGATTGGTCTTTACTGCAGGTGCACAGGGATGAAACCAAAAGCTTACAGGAAGCTTTGACAGCCAGCAAATACCTATTTTTGTTTCCTTCTTTTGTCTGAAAATTCACTAAATATAGCAACAAAGTCACTAAGTTTAGCAACAGTGGAGTGACTGTTGTTAACCGCACATATCCAGACGTGACCTGGTGATGTCAGTCAGTCTCTATCATGGCAAAGCAGAAGAGGACAGCAGAGAGGCTGTTTTTCAGAGCTTTACAGGGGAAAATAAGATTAATTTCTTGTGTGTTGTTCAATCACCCAAAATTGATCTGCAAAATCGGAGGTTGATTTATTGGCCAGCCAGTATATCAGTGTACCCTTAAAAATAAGTCTGTTGTTTGTGTCTCGCAGGTGTTCCAGAACAGAGAAGACATTAACTGAATTAGTCTAAACAAATAAAACAAGAATGTGTTCCAAAGAGCATTAGTTGACATATATAGTCATCATAAGAGTTTCATAGAAATTTCATTTTGACAATCACAGTGTATCAATCATTTTAGCTTTGTCCTAATTCAGCTTCAGTTTTGTTTCATTGTGTAGCTTCAGTTCATAACAAACAAACGTAAATTTAATCCACTCATCCAGAGATTCCAAGTCAGTGAATCCTTTCGGAACTGATCTCAGTAATCAAACCATGCAGTGAAGTTTTCATGTCATGATTAAAACCTTTTGTCCACATCTTGGGCACAGTGTAATATGTCTGCAAATAGGTGGAATTGTTTTAGTCTTTGAAATGCTATTTTAGTGATTAGTGCAGCTAGCGTTATTAAGACAATGGCCTCTGTGTTTATCCCCTGGAGAATACAGATCCTTCACTTAATCCTGAGATTTCAGAAAAGTCTTTAAACGTTTCCTAATTCATTTAGTTCTGTGCTGTGTCACTGACCAGGTCACTGATGCCCAGCAGTAGCTGTCTTCTCAGTGCATCTCTAGCAGTCGTCCTCAGCCCAGCCATCTGGATTCCATCTTTAGCTGCACAAGTTGACGACAGATGAGAAGCTGGTTCCCTGTGGCTCATCTTAATGGTGTTTTTCTCCTTAGCCTTTGAGACCTTCCTGACATCGCTGGTGAAGCATGAGATGAGCCAGATGCCAAGAGGAGTGTATTTCTCTGCTCTGAGAGGGGATGGCCTGCGTTCAGACCAAGGAAAAACTGTAGCAGGGATCCCAGCATTCATGCTCAAGACCTATGAGAAAAACAAGCAGCCTGGACTAAAGCCCGGACTAGCAGGTGATTAAAGTCTTCCATACTGTTGGTGTTGCTTCTTCTGCTAGATGTTAGCTTTGTGATAAAGTGCAGAGAACTGAAAGTGTTCAAGGACAGAGAGGCAGCAGTGAGGTGTGCAGTAGGAGTGACACCTGGATTCATGATAGGGTGTGATTACAACACATCTGGAGAGGTGGAAGTGGCCCTGGAGAAAGCAGGAACAGAAGCTAGACAGATGTACATATGTGAAGGAGGGGGGACCAGTGGATCAGTAATATGACGATGTACATCTAAACCAGGGTGTCAAATAGAGGTGGGCAACATGGACTTTTATCATAATATTTTTGAGTACTATGATGATAATGATAAAAATTTAAAAAAATGATGAAAAACTGTTATAGTTTTGTTAGCATTGTATAGCATAGTGTCACAGACACACAAACAATTTCCAATTTAAATTGTCTTCTTCAGGACTCCTGATAAAGAAGTGTGATTTATGTCACTAATCTGCACACAGTAACTTTAATCATATTTTCAATTTACTGATATTTGTGGAACACTGGAGACAATAGCATAAATAACATTTCCAATAATGTTTAACACCATTAAGTCGTACTTATCAAGACAACAATAAATCTAAATTCTTATCATAATAAGAAATTTTCTTGGTAAATGCCCACCCCTAGCGTCAAATTCATTTTATTTTCAGGCCACTTTAAGATCATGAATGTCCTAAATGGGCCAGTGATAAAACTACCCATTAATAAATTGTTAAAATGTTTACAAATAGTTGGGTCTGTATTCTATGAATATGTCTTTAAATTATATAATAATAAAAATGATTCACACTGATGTGATTGGAACTCTTCAAATAAGAGCTGATTTGATTAATAAAAATATTTAAGCACATAACTTTCATTTTGAAGGTTCTGTTTATGTGGCCTTGTAGATTCTACTGGGCCACTATAATTGATTAGTGGACCGGATTTGGCCTGCGGGCCTTCATTTTGACAGGTGGGATCTAGAGCCACAGCGAGTGCAGAAAAGAGAACATATTAGCAAGATAGTGAGGGAGGATATGCAGAGGGTTGGTGTGGGTGTCCATGTTATTGATGTTTTTTAAAGATACAATATAGCTCTGTATAGTTGCATGTTTGAATGTCACAAGTCACAGTGCAGGTTAGTCCAGTCAGCTTTCAGATCCATGTTCTGTTGATAAACCAGAATTCTTTGTGAAAAGAAAAGTTGCATTCCATATGGCTTCATGTTTTCTGGAGGAACATCTTTGGTTTCAACTGATAACGTAAACTCAACCTTTCATTAGGAAAGAGTGATAATAATTACATATATTGTTAAATATTGCACTGATCAACATCGTGTTTTGTGCTATGCTGGGCCTGTTCCAGCCTTGTAGCCCAAATAAATCTTCCCGCCGTTGGCTTTGTGTTTCAGCTGGACTGCTGCTCTGCTGCGAGTTCCCTGTGCAGACGGACCGCAGCGGGAAGCCCATCGACCGCTTCCTGGTCACCAGGAGCCGCAGCTACCAGCAGACCCTGACCGCCCTCATTCACGAAGTACAAACCCCCCGCCTCCTCAGAACACCCCTGCTGCTTGGTTTGGCTAGAACAGAAACACCAGCTGGTTCTGTCTGCAGGTGAACATCCAGCTGTCAGAGTGGCATCGTGCTCTGCTGCTGCCCCAGGCCTGGAGGGGGTTCATGGGTCGGGCGTTCAGTGCCCTTCTTCAGGTCGGACCTTTTGCTTCCTTCTTTGTTTAGGAGTTGTTCTGAAATCATCCAGTCTGTATATAAAGCGAGATACAGTCGTACAGAAGACATGAAGCTGGGTCTGGGTCTGTCTGCAGGGCCGCCGCGCTGATCTGGAAATGCAGCAGAAACGAGTCAAAGGGGATCCACAGCAGCTGCAGTATGAGCAGCACTGCGCCTGGTTGTGGTAAGAATCACTCATACCTTCATCCACTTCACTATCTGGTATGTTGTCACATTAGGTCATGAACTGGAGTAACTGGGTAACACCAGTTCATTATGGTATTACAGTCACACCATCTTAATGTTACTGTGTAGCATCATGATGTTTTCTTTTACTCTTTGCAGTGAAACGTTTCCATCTTTAACATGACGAATCTCAGACTGCTGGATAACATGTGGACAAATACAGTGCCTCTCCAAAGTAGAGTTGTCCCAAAGCAACTTTTTCACTCCTGATATGATATCGTGGCTTTGAGTATTGGCCGATACTGATATTAACCCAATACAATATCAGCACGAATCATAGATGCCGTTCTTAATTATTTTATTGTGGAGAAAGTTAGGAATGTCTTGATCAAGTGGTATTGCTCAAGCAGAGAACAATAGTCAATAATAATAGATATGAGAACAACCAGCCCATTTATTATTAAGCAGTAGCTCTCCCTGTGGGATACCAGTGCTCCTGCATAGAAAAACTGGCGTGGACTAATTTCAAAATAAGAGACTTATTCTTCCTAAGTCACTGTGCTAATTCCTGAAAAACCTTTTATTACCAGTGACTTTTTTCACTTCAGGGTGACAGAGTGACACCTCTAGAGCAGTATTTCCCAACCCTGGTCCTCAAGGTACACTAAGGTCCATATTTTAGGTTATTTCCTTGCTTCAGTCCAGCTGATTTCAAGTGATGACTGATTAACAGGTGTTTGTTGAACTGCAATCAGTTGAATCAGGCACATTAAAGCAGGGAAACCTCTAAAACATGTAGGACAGTGGTCTTGAGGATCAGGGTTTGGAAACACTGCTCTAGAGAACACTCAGCAAATGCCATCCAGCACTGATGTGAAATTTATAAATTAAAGCCTGTCAAAATAAGACGTTTTTTTTTTTATTTTTTCTCTAAGTTACCAGTCAGTCACTTAGTCAAACTGTGAATCAGTCAGTCAGTCTGCCACTCAGTTAGTGGGTGTGCAAGTTCTCTCCCTCTCAGACACAGAAAAACGTCTCCATGCCTTTGTTTCCTCCAGACTGGACTACTGAAATGCACTTCTCAGTGAAATTCCTAGCAAGAGCCTGCAGAGACTCCAGTACATCCAACCCTCTGCAGCTAGGATCCTGATGATAGTGCACAAACATGACCACATTATTATTATTAGGTTTATTTGATAGGGACAGACACACATTGACATAGGAAAACTGAACAAAACAGCAGTCCCATGTTTGCGTCACAGTGCAAAAGCAACAGCTAATTCGCAGCACTTGTACCTAGATGGGCTTTTAAACAGTACCTCTAAAAAATTGAAGTGATAATCATTTAAACTAGCACAACATAATGTTGACAACAACTACAAACAAACAGTGAAACATAAAACATAAAAAATGGATACAGTTCTGTTTCTGACATAACCAGAGTTTTGTTTGTTATTTGAATGTACTAAAACTGGTTACAGACTTTAAATTAACAGGAAGTGAGTTCCAAACTGCAGATCCTCTCACTTTGAGCAAAAGTGGTTCTCTGAAAGGGGATCTTACAATTTACATCTAAAGCCGCTCTAGTAGATCTGCTATTGCCCTGTAGGCCACTTAATGGTGTAGGTGCATATCCACTCAACCACTTAAAAATCAATTTTAAAAAATTATAATTTATATAATTAGGAAAGTCCAAAATGCCAAATTTAGCCAAAATGTGAATCTAACTCTTGGAATCTAATTACCGGTAGCTTTTGATATAAAATCTTTAAAGCCCGATTATAGAGACTTGCTAATGGTTTGAGTGAAGTTTGACTAGTATGAGACCAGACATGAGCTCCATAGGAAAAATGTGAGAAGATCATGGAGTTCAAAAACATATCTGCACAGTGAAAGGCTAAACAATTCTAATAATTTTATAAGAGTTTATGTTTGATCTAACAGTTTTGCTGATTTTATCAACATGGCTCCTAAAATTTAACTGAGCATCCAGAATTATTCTTAAATATTTTTCTTGTGATATTTGCTCAATAGAGTCCACATTGATCTGGATATGAAAAGAGATCTTTATTGAAAGAGCAATTGCACTTTGTTTTCTTTGTATTGAGAGTTAAGCAAGAATCCTGTAGCCATGATGATAATCTCTTCAAGCTGTTCTGAAGTTTTTCACTGACTACAATACTACTCTGGTCCAATGTGTAAACAATGGTGTCATCATATATTTGCAGGTTAACTTCAGGACAAATTTCAGGAAGACTGTTAACATACAGACTAAAAAGGACTGGACCTAAGTTAGTTCCTTGTGGAATCCCTCTTACTGTTTTGCAGAAGAGAGATTTACTATTATTAATGACAACACATTGTTCCCGATTTTTCAGATATGATTGAAACCAAGACAATGATCGTTCTGAGAAATTAAAAGATGAAAGCCTTGAGATTCATCGTATCAAAAGCCTTTTTCAAGTCAAGGAAAACTGTACCAGTGATTTGTCCCTGTCAAGTGATTGTTTAACCTTTTCAAGCAGCAGATTTATAGCGGTCTCTGTGGACTGAAGAGGATGCAGAAGATTGTTACTTTCTAACTACAATAGTAGTTGTTCTAGAATAATTTTCTCCAGCACTTTTGACATGACCGGAACAAGACTTATTGGCCTGTAGTTGCTGATTTCATGGGGACTTCTTGATTTAAAAATCGGTTTCACCCAAGGTTTTTTCCATGCATCGGGAAATTGCCCTGTTCTGATGGAAATATTAACTATATGAGTTAAAGGTTCTACTAAAATCTTGCTGTTTAAAAACATAGCATTTAAATTATACATATCCTTTGGGTAAGAATTGCTTAAGCTAGTGATAGTTTTTTGAACATCAGAGTAATAAATTTCCTTTATCTCAAACAAATCAGAACACTTTTTGGCTGGTTTAATAACGTGTTTATCCATTGGAGATGGTAGAAACTTTGATGCCAAGTCTTTAACTGAAGAGAGGGAAAAAAATCATTAAACATTGTTGCTAGCTGAGCAGGATCAGTTATGATTTTTCCTGCTACTGCAAGTTCATATTTGTAATTAGTACTTGCATTGGGATTCAGTAAACTGCTTGTTTCCAGATCGTCTTACCATTCCCTCTTGTTTATGACAAAACATTTATGTAGTATTTAACTTTAGATTTGTACTTTTCTTTAACTACGCCAATCTGTGGTCCTTTTGTTTTTTAAGAAAAGATTTTAGAGCATAGTCTCTCTTTTTCATTAACAGCCGAATGTTCCTTCATTTGAGTTTTAAGAAACTTATTCATAGTATTACAAACATTAAGAATATATGTATTGCCTCAATCATTTATCCGATTCTGATTTGAAATGTCACCCCAATTAACCCTTGCTAATTCGGCCTCAAATTTTGGTATAACAATCTGTTTCTGTGTATTATAGCGACTGACAAAACGATTTTGAGGTAATTTTCTTCCAAAGAGAGGGATATTGTGGTCGGATAAGCAACCAGGCCTGGCTCACCTCGAAGTTAGTCTGTAGATAGCATAATATACTGCAAAATGACCATGTCCAAAATAGTTGAGATGAACGGTGATTTCACCTTGAGCGTTCTGTCTTTGTTCAGTTTGAAAAAGGCGCCGTAGTAGAAATCCCACAAAGGACAGAAGAAACAGTCGAGCCAGAAAGATTTTCAGAAAGTGAGGCCACTTTCCTTGTCTGTTTGAGGCAAGCCTATCAGATGTGGTGTAGAGATTACTGGAAATTCATTGTTGGCTTGTATCTTTGCGTTGTTGCTGCGTCGATCCGTCAAATGAATCCTTAGTTAGGTTTATACTGGGTAAAATGACTTTAAAGTTAAAATCGTGGGAGGTAAACACGGAGCCTAACCAACCGTGAGTCTCCATTTCCATTAGGCTTTTTCTA
>CAEFZY010042689.1:0-18892 GCA_903066815.1 Brachyrhaphis roseni
TGGATGGATGGATGGATGGATGGATGGATGGATGGATGGATGGATGGATGGATGGATGGATGGATGGATGGATGGATTATGGGCATTTGGATTTTATACTGGCTTTTGTGTAATAAAAATGTGCCACAGCCCCTTTTGCCAAGACAATTTCAGCTCACATTATATGCTAGTTACTCAATGTTACTGTGTGTTTTAACTGTGTAATAACAGCTCAAAAGTCTCATCAAAAATGCGTTGTGGAAATGAAATTGTTAAATTGAACGGAACTATTCTTTAGAGAGCTGGACGCAACGGAATTCTTTAAGCCTCGGACTCCCCTGTCCGTCAGTTATTTTCCTCCGGCTCCGGCAGTATGAGCTGACAGATGTTATGAAATGGGAATAAGGCCGTTCCAGCCCAAGGAGTGACCCAAACCTGGGGCGTTTTATCCCGAAGGAACAACACAAGCAGCGGCAGGATGCATTACCAGCTGCTACGCGGCGGCACCACGGCGGTTGTGGCCGCTAGAAGGGTGCGGAATATTCTGGGTTCGGTCTTGGGTCGGGACGGCTGGATGTGGAGATTCCATGAGGTCAAACTTGTGAGCACATCCTCAGGTAATCTGCAGGCTGGACTCCAGGGGTGACGCTTTCAGAAGGCCCAGCAGGGGAAGAATCAGCGGTTCTGTTGGTGTTTATTCTAAATTCATGGACCATTGTTTGGGACAGCAGCAGCTTGCTTTTCTGTTTTACTTCTACACAAACAAAGACCTGATTGGAGTTTGACTTGGTAAATTTCTGACCTCTGTGGTGATCAAAGCGAGAATAAGTTGAAGGAGAAAGCAGCATCAGCACTTGAACTAGTTTCTAGGTGAAAGGTCATTGACTCGCTTCTGTTGTCAGTTCTTTCAGTTTCAGTAGAAAATAATTGGCAGGATTCATTTCGTACTTCTGTCACAGTATTACTTGTCCTGCAGTCTTGATAAACATTTGAGCTGATGGTTTGCTGTTTGTATATATAAAACTATTGGTACTAGCCGCACACCAGTAAATCGGTCCGATTTAAATAATTATGTGATTGCCGGTCAGCTGATACTTACATGAGAAATCGACCTTATCTACCGATCTGTCTACCTCCACTAAGTTCTTAAAATCATCCACTGACCCAGATTGCAGTATCAGTGTTGCAATACAAAAAAATATTGATATCGGCCAAAGTCTGAATCGTCGCATCAGGCATTTCAAATATCGGTGATCGACCAGAAAAATGCCTGTAATTGCTAGATTCCAGTTAAAAGTAAACATTTCATTATAATATTATTTTAAACTGCAAGAAAAATGAACACCTTGACTCTCATATGCAGAGGTGTGAAAGAGTGTTCACCCTGTTCACGTTTTTCTTTTTTTTCCTCTCTCTTTTTTTGACAATTAAATATCTCAGAACATAAAACCAACTTAAATATTAGTGAAAATGCATGTTTTAAATAAAGCTGTTTGTTATTAAGGGAGAAAAAAAATGTTCACGCATACATGGCCTTATGTGAAAAGGTGATTTCACCTGAGCCTCACTGTTTGTAGCCACACTCAGCTTCATTACTGTCACAGCTAGTTTGGTCTAAAGCTCATAAATGTGAGAAATGTTTTTAAAAAAAGAGAGAGCGAGAGAGACAGAAATAAAACAGGAAATCTGAAATGGAGCAAACACTTTTCGACACCACTGCAGAATTTGTAAAGGGTTTTAAAGATTAGGGTGATGGCATTGAGGACCTCTATTTTCATATTTTGACTAAAATACATTACAGTAACTCATTAAAATACCAGTGGAAATTATAAAAAGCTGCTCAGCAATTATAAGAAGGGCTTGATTGCTGCAGTGTCAATGACTATTTTTTCCCCTTCAATATTGAGAAGTGTAAAAATAATTTTCAATGTGACATAAAAAAAAAGAAAAAAGAAGTGCTTCTCAGGAAGACTCCTCATTCTCTTCTCTTTGCAGGCGACACTGTGACGATCGGAGAGATCTCCTACAAACTCAAAACCCCTCAGAATCCAGAACTGGTTCCCCTCAAATACCGTATGTGACATTCAGTGTGTGTCCAGCTGTTCACTGATCCACAGGCGTTGTGTTGTCGTCTAGATTCTTTAGCTCTCTGGTCTCCATTCGCCAGTTTCAGACTCTGTGCCCCAAACGGTGGCTCAACATCTCCGATGGATCATGCAGAAGGACCTTTTGGGTCAAGATGTGTTTCTCATCGGACCCCCAGGACCGCTAAGACGATCCATAGCCATGCAGTACCTCGTGAGTAACTTGAGAACAAGGATTTCTTTTTGCCTTTTATGCATACGAGATGCATAATTAGTAGAAGTTGTATTTAAGAATTTATGATGGCTGAAAAAGAAAATAATCATAGTGTACTGTGGCCTAGTCAAAGTCCAAACCCCAATCTGATTGAGATGCTGCAGTGGAAACTGAAGAGAGCTGTAGATGCTTCATAAAGAGGGGTGGGCAGCATGAACTTAGACTTTTATCATGATATTTTATCGTGCTATTGTGATAGCAATTAAAATGATGATAAAAAAAACAATTTATTACCGGTACTTCTTTTTTAGGTAACTGCATAGCTCAGCATTCACACCACCACAAACGGTAATGATTTGCACACAGGTACCGGTACTTTATTTAATCATAATTACTGATATTTATTTATGCGCTCTTGGAAAAAACAAGAGAAAATAAAAACTTAACATTTTAGTCTGATTTGTTTTTTTTTTTTGTTTCTTTGGTTTTTTTTACCACTAAGTGAAATTTATTGTGACAATGATAAATCAAAATTCATGTCATGGCAAGAATTTTTTTCAGGATAAATGCCCGTACCTATTCATAACTTTGATGAACTGGGTCGTCTATTTTCCTTCTTAGACGACCTGAAAAATGTAATGAGTTTTGTACAGTTCAGGCATGAAAGCATCTCAGTGGGAGACATTCTGAGAAAAACAATATTAATTGTTATTGGTGCCATTTTTGTTGTTACTCAGATGTTCAATTTAATGAGTTTATGAGTGAATTTTTTTTCTTGTCGTTGTGAACTAGGAGCTGACGAGGCGTGAAGTGGAGTATGTGGCGCTGTCCAGGGATACCACGGAAACGGACCTGAAGCAGAGGAGAGAGATCCGATCAGGAACAGCCTTCTACATCGACCAGGTTCTTCTGATTTCTGTTGGATTTGTAAAGACGCAATAATTTTAACAATTGTATTCATCCATGTTTTTGCCTTTCTGAGTTAAATTTCAATAGCTGGTGTGGTGTTGTGGCGTAGGGGTTTAGCACAGCCCACATTTGGAGGCCTTAGTCTTCGACGTGGCCGTCATGGGTTTGATTCCCGGACCCGGCGACATTTGCTGCATGTCTTCCCCTCTCTCCTTGCCCTCTTTCTTGTCAGCCTAATTTCAAATAAGGGCCACTAGAGCCCACAAAAACCTTGGAAAAAGAAATCTATATATATAAAAAAAAATATTCAAGAGCTGCGTTTTCAGTAAAAATGTGCACAGAACTCTGTCGATATTACCCCAATGTTGAAAAAACACACTTTTGCAATTCCATTAAAAAAGAAACACATTTGAAATCACACATGAATAAGTTTGTTCATGCGACAAGTCATTAAAAATTATGCCACACCATCATTTTCCTACCACTTCCTGTCATCTTCTGCGTCTTTTTCCGCCAGTAGTAACATCCGGTTGTTGATCACATGAGTACCACTGAAAAACCACCTCATCTTTGTTCGACAACTTTTTATCAACATTTTTTTTTTTTTCTAAATTGTTGCCAGGTGCAATTTATTTTCATAATTCAAATTTGCACAGTTGTATGCTCTATAGAAACACAGTCAGTGTTAAGCCTTTTGACTAAGTGCTAATACCAACGACATAACGCTTCCAGGACTATTGGAGAATTTAGAAATGACCAACAATGATTATCTTGTAAATGACCACTATGCATAAAAATAACATGCATAGTTTTATGCATGTTATTTTTATAACATGCATAAGTTTATAATATGTAAGTTTTTAAATATGTAAAAACTTACATATTTATATGTAAGTTGTTTTTCATATCAACTTACATATAAATATACACCCTGTACTGGGTTAACTTGAGTTTGGTAACCGTGGAAACGAGCAGCTTCTTATAATAAATATTGGCTCTTCTGACTAGAACCCTCTGTTCTCTCCTCATCTCCTTTTGGTTTGAAATGTGAAAATGAAGGTAAGATACATAAACACATTATTATTACGCACTGGAAGGTTATACAAAAGACCTAGTAGATTTGTAACAGCTTAGACATGACATTCTTGTTGCTCATAGTGGCACCATGTTTGATTAACTGTGTTAATTTGTTCTTTTGTTCATCATTCTTTTAGTTGAGGCGTTTCTGTTGTAGACAAGTATTTCCCCTGGATTTGAATGCTGTTCACTTGGAAGGATTTTTGCTTTTACCTTTTATTTTTCCTTCCTTTTGTACAGTTGCTATATATAACCATGGCAATAAGGCGATTATTTATTTATTTTTTTACAACTGTGAGCAGCTGATTAACATGTCTGAAACTCAGATAACATCTGAACTACGACCCAGGAGCAGAGACAGACAGAGAAAGTTCAAACCATCTTTTCCATCAATCATTTGAAATGTTCTTCAGGTGATAGAAGGCCGACTTTTTAACTGTCTTTATGTGGCTCTGGAGGTTCAGTCTGAGTCCGGGCCTGAAGCTGATCTCTAGTTTCTAACTGTAATAACTGAAGCAGTACTTTGACTCTAGATTGTTCCTTATTATTTATCGCAGTAGTTACTTTGACCATTTGTTGTTCAGCAAAATTTGTTATTGTGACATTCTCAGTTGCCACAGAAACCATAACAGGGCATCCACAAGTTTCAGAATGTCACATTTAAGACGTTTTAATACCTCATCCACCATGGTCAGAATCAATCCTCGCCTATTGTTTCTATGAAAGCGTTATGTAAAGGTACCAAAAGGTTTACACGTTGCCTTCCTCAGAACCACCATCTAGTGTGGCCATTGTTTGAGTTGGCATGTATTTTATTTTTTTTTTAGGAGTTTTATGTTGTAATTTCCGCCTGTGGGTGCAACTTTCTGCAGTGTTGGATCTGATTACTGTTTTAGGGATGATAATGTGTGGGTGTGTATTGGAAAGCTTCTCTTTCTGAGGGTAGTTTGGTATCGTAGGAGGTGTTAACTAGAACATCCAAGTATTCCTCTGGGCCCTGTGCTGCTTTGTAGCCCTATATTCATGCTTAATGTGTCAATCCCCGCGCATCCACTGTCCCTCCCCTCTCCTTAGCTCCTCTCAACCCCTCTCCCCCCGCCGTTATCCCACCCCTCAAGTTTCCACGCAAGCCGTAGTCACATGGATATAATCCCATTCTTGTTGTAATTTTGACATTTGAAGTCACCCCTGTGCTGTTGCCAAGCTCTTATGTAAGGCAGCTTATCTTGCCACCTCCTCCAGAGCTGAATTTAAAGTGCAGTCAGTTCCATCTAATTATGAGCTCCAAGCAGAACATCTGAGAAACTCGATGCAGCTTCAGAGAAACGTTTACCTTCTGTTCCAGCAGGTAGACCCTCCCAAGACATCAGCGTAAAGTCTGTCCATCAGCTTTCTTTTTCCTCTCAGATTGTCCACACCTCCTTTAAAAAGTCTTAAATTATTCTATCTAAAATTAACACTTGAAAATGTCTGAGTTTGAAAATTGTAGCACAGCAGAATCCCCCAGCAACCACTCATATCTATAATAGTTTTTCAGTCTTAAATTTAATTCAAAGTTTTGTTTGTTTTTTGGATTTGACATTCTGAAACATGTGGATACTCTTTTTCTGTTTCTGCAGAAACTAGGCCTGTCACAATAACAAATTTTGCTGGAAAATAAATGGTCAAAGTAATGATTACGATAAATAATAATGTCTGTGTTTTGTGAGAATTGATGGGATTTTTCAGTAGCGTTTGATTAATGTTGGACATCAAAACTGTCAGATAGAGAAGATCGTGGCTCCTGGAGTTGAGTGTGCATAAAATTCAGAGGTGGGTAGAGTACGGCAAAAAATATACTCAAGTAAGAGTCGAGATACTTTGAGATATTTTTACTCAAGTAAAAGTAAAATGTAGCCGTCCAAGAAATGACTCCGGTAAGAGTGAAAAAGTATTAGGTTAAAAATTGATTCAAGTACAGAGTAACTCATCCAATTATCAATAACAATTATTTAAATAAAAAATAAAAAAATCAAGCAAAATATTTTTTTTTTCAAACCAGTTTCTTTCAATAAAAAAAACTGGTGAAACTTTAACTAAACACTGCAGGTGTGTGTCTGTGCCTGGTGAACTTTTGGTTAAAACATGTTTGTCCTTTTACTCAAGTGAGAGTAAAGATGTTTCACAATAAAATTACTCAGGTAAAAAGTAAAATGTACAGCGTAGTAAAAGTACTACTCAAGTAGATGTAATTGAGAAAATGTAACTAGTTACTTCCCAACTCTGATAGAATGAACGCTTTGCTTTCTTTTGAGCCTGAGAAAAGCTTCAAATTATATAGAGACTCACTCCAAGTCAAATCCTGGGCTGACCCCTGAGGAGCCTTGGCCTGGTTTGACCTCTCAGGTGGTTCTCCTCTATAGTTACCATGGGCTTGGATTTTAGTTAAGTTATCGCCTACAGATCTGAAGATAAAAGTACAAGAGAGCCGTCAGTAGTTAAAACTCTTAATGGACAAGATCAGCATCAGCCAGGATCTTCTGGGATCCATTCGGGACGGAACAGAAGGCTCGTCTGTGCTCTCTCGATCCTGCGTCACTCGCATTTCTAACAATTATCTGATTACAGCGTTGGTGCCGAAAATGGACCAAGAGTTAAATTTAGAGCATCTGGTCCCCACTACGGCTTTATAGCTCTGCTTCCCACACAACCTGCCACACATTTACATGTTAACCTAATTACACGGCCGCCCGCTCTGCGGTCCACCCAGACGGCTAAAGTTTCCTGTCTCTTGACGTCAAGATGGGCTCTTTGAATTCTGCTGAAGAGTGCGCTCGCAGTCAGACGCACATGTGCTGCTCGACAAACTAAACTAAACGAAAAAAAAAAGTTTTAATTGGTGGCCAAAAATAGGTTTTCCTAAAAGAGTTTTGTTTTGAATGTTTTTGGGACTTGTTTGGAGCATACCCAGCTGGTATTACACCCCAGGTTAAAAATAGTAAGGCGTTACTGGATTTTAAAACAAACCGATGATGATGATGATGATGATGATGATGATGATGATGGTTGCTTTTGAATAATTTTTTTAAACAGAAAGTGAATCATTATTCCTGCTGCTGCTAGGAATTTCCACTGTTATAATAGTGGAAATTCATTATTTCCACTATTATAATACTAAAACAAAGTTGTTGTTTTTTTTATTTTGATGCATAGTTTTAAGCAACAGAGTGAAACTTTAGTTAATTTGAAGTTGCTAAAATTAGGCATGTATGCCTAATTGCTAAATTCAGCATTTTCCAAAAGTTTGTAAGGAAATTTTCCCCTTTTGCCTCCATTCTCTCTATAGTAACATTAGGAGTCTACAGGATGTTACTTGCTGTTAATTAGCTGGGCTGTAATCTGCTTGAGGTAGCTAGCCAGCAGTGGGTAGTGCTCACTAACTTTACTTAAACGTGTCACTGATAGAAGAACTAGCCGAGTTCACTCAGCTACAACATTCACACCGAACAGTGTCGATTCTAGAGTGACTTGATTGTGCTTATGTGTGGTGCAATTACTAATCGTAAATAGGATCACATTTTTATGATGCTAATTATCTATTAGCATGAGTAGCATCATGCTACTCATGCATGATTGTTTGTTTTGTTGTTTGTTTTCCCTTAAAAATGTCGGTCCTGTTACTTTAACAGGTTCCTTCCTTCTTTTTTTAGCTTCTTTTATTGCTCTTTAACTTTATTTAAATGTTTCACTGATAGTTAAACTAGCTAACGTCCACACCGAAAAGTGTTGATTTTAGAGTAACTTAGTTGTGCTTATGTATGACTCAATTACTAATTGTAAAAGTATATATATATTTCTATGATGCAAATTAGCTATTAGCATGATTAGTATCACCAAAGCAAAAAACATTTACTCGTTTTCTCTTGAAAATGTCGGTCTTTTACTTTAACAGCAAAGCATCTGTCAGTGCTCTATAACTTTGTTTAAATGTGACTTAAGTTGTAGGAACGATATTCAGGGAAAGTTTGTAGTTTAAAAATGATTAATTTATGTTTTTGGGTTTTTTTTATAAAAAAACTGGTTTTCAGACAGGAAGTAGGAACCCGAAGTTCGAAAGAGTTGAACATCAGATGGCCGTGTCACTAACAACCTTCACAAAAGCCTCACTAAAAGCTTAAATTGTCGACACCTGGATCTCCATACTCATGGTTGGAGTCTGTAGCAAACTAGCTCCTAAATAAATACTGTAAGATAACGGGCTACATTTTACTGCCTCTACCTTTGCTCCAGTGTGCCGTAAGAGCAGCAACACAAGGTCGCGTTCTGGTCCTGGAGGGGCTGGAGAAAGCCGAGAGAAACGTCCTGCCTGTCCTCAACAACCTCCTGGAGAACAGAGAGATGCAGCTGGAGGACGGACGCTTCCTGATGTCGGCCGAGCGTTACGACAAACTGCTGCAGGTCAGGACAGTGGCACGTATGCCAGTCACCATTCTCAGTCAAAACCTTTTGAGATTTGGAAATTTGGCTCTCTGAGTTTGGAAAGTGAAATAGTGAAAAGTGCTTTCTTTCTATGTCTGGGCTTTTCAGGAGCACACCAAGGAGGAGCTGGACAGCTGGAAGATTGTCCGCGTAAGTGAGGACTTCCGGGTCATCGCTCTTGGTCTGCCGGTTCCCAAATACAAGGGCAACCCTCTGGATCCTCCTCTCCGCTCTCGCTTCCAGGCCAGAGACATCTACTATCTTCCTTTCAAGGTCAGAGCAGAGCCCTGCACTCTGTTAGCGCATCTCAATAAGGACTTTGACTGAGGAAACTGTACACTGACTTGCAAAAGTGACACTAAAGAGAACCACGCCCCCAACATGAAGCTGCCACCATCATGTTTTGATGGTGGTGCATTCAGGGTTTTCTACCAGACTTAACGCTGTGCAGATAGACCAACATGATAAAATGAGTTAATAAGTAGGAATACTTAATTCCTCTAGGATGTTGTGATGCTTTTTTGTGATTGTTGTGGCCTAAAATTACAGATTTTTGCAGCAACTTTTTTCAAATAGCTGCAGTCACAGCTGTGGATTGTTTTAAAACTTTATTTTAGCTCCTATTTCTTGCTGAAACATTACTTGTAAGTTAGTTTTGTCTTACTTCAAGTACACTAAGATATTTGCACTAGAAACCAAACCAAAAATGTTTGGTAATATTTAGTGTTTTTTGCAGTGTGCCTCCACTTCAGTTCTCATCTTTCCACTTTCAGGACCAGCTGGAGTTGTTGTACAGCGTGGGGCCAAATGTTGCTGCTGAAAGGTGAGACATTATATTTTGAATACTTTTCAGATAAGTTCTGAAGTGTCTCATGGGGAGCCTCATGTTGTGTTTGGCGTCGTAGGGTTTCCCAGCTTCTGTCACTCGCCACAACGCTCTGCTCCCAGGAATCCTCCAGTCTGGGCCTCCCCGACTTCCCTGTGGATAACCTGGTTGCCGCGCTTCATGTTCTGGTAGGAATTAGGAAGATAAATCAAAACTGCATAAAAAAAAAGAGAGAGCAAAATAATTTTAAAAAACCATGCGTTATTGTTTATGTTTTGTTACTGCAGAACACGTTCCCCATGCTGTCTTCCCAACAACTCGTCCAGAGGCTTTATCCCTACAAGAGCATCCTGGGAAAGGACGGACACACTGCGGTGGAGAGTGTGTTGAGTGTGAGTGCAGCAGATTTGTGTGGTTTTAAGTGGCTTCCTTCCGTCAGCATACAATGAAAACCTGACAGATGTGTTGCTCCTTGTCACTCGCAGCGGTTTGAGCTTCTGGACGGCCGTCGCCAGGCAGCACCTAGCAACGTTTTGAGCGTCTCCTCCTCCAGTGACCGTGAAGGCCACGCAGATGTCATCGTGCAGGCTGCTGATAAGGAAGTCACCTTTCAGGTGCAATGTTTGCTGCCTAGCATGTCTACCTTGAGTTAAAACTGTTTTCTTTTCTTTCTTTTGATCTTAAGTTGCCTGCCGATCTTGGATATGTCTGGCTTTAGTTTGGTCAATCTTCCCTGTGGTTTTTTCCCCTCCCTTTCTTAAACATGGAACACTGTGTTCTGTGTGTGAGGGGGGATGAATGCATTTTTTTGGTGTTTGGCAAACATGAGGTCACACCATAGATTTTCAGTCAGGTTGATGTCTTAGGTCATGTAATTAATATATTATTGTCATGTTACTGCATACTTTTATTATGGAAGATATAATTCCACAGGAAATACCACCCAAGGTTGTTTTCCTGTTTTGGAAACTCGCTCTATTTCCAAATGAACCTCCTGACACCATGCTTGTTTCCTAACAGGAAGCTATGGTTGTTTTGAAGCAATCTGATTGGCTGACATTGGTTTTAGCTTTGTGCTGCACCGCCCCCTGTGGGTTTGGACTGTTTAAAACAACACTCAGGGGCGTAATTCGTTTGGGTTTATGTAGATGAAAACTTTTCAGAATCCATTCCAGTGTGTACAATGTAATATTTTGAAAAATGTGGTGGAGATATTTGTTTTCATAAAGATCTGGCTACATGTAGACAAAGCCTCAATTACCGGTATACAAGGGTACACTGATAGTAACTGGTGCTAACCAGATAGGATGTAATTGACTTTCTCTTGTGGTTTAACTTCCCAAATATATTATGATTAATATACTTTATACAACACAATGCAATTTAAGAATGAGAGTTATCTGGTATAGATGTTTCAGCCAAAAATGTCTGATTTCATTGGTACTTGATATTTCAAGAAATATCAAGATCTCATACTAATAAAATGTCCAGTTGTACTACATGGTATAAACTTACTTTATGGGTATAAGCGAGAAATAGCTTATCATCAACATAAGTACAAGACTTTGAAAGAGTCCAGCCGAGGTAAATCCATCAAACTGATTATCTGATTGTTTTAGGCAAATAAATAATTACCTCTAAAGAAAAGTACATCAAAGCAGCTCAAAAGTTCAAGAAGTTGTCCCGATCATCAAGGACGTCAAGGCGAGAGCTCCGAATGCAGGGATGAAAGCATCTGGACATCTTATAATGTCCAGCAAACATCCTGTAGCGTTCTAACAGTCCATGTTGGAGATCACTTGTTGGAGTGTTCAATTTATCAGTCCTGAGCATGGTTAAAACCTCCTCCAAAGATTTCCTCTTCCAAAAATCCCAAACCATTTGCTACCAAAGCTTTGATGCGGTGATGTAATTTCAGGTTCCAGCAGGCAGCAAAGAGCCGCGCCCGCCCAACAGCAGCCTCACCTTCATCAACACACCCAGCCACTCTCAGCTGCTGGCTGAGATGATGCAGTCGCACATGGTGAAGGATTTGTGCCTGATAGGCGCCAAGGTAGAGAACACACAGCTTCCACACACACACTCCCACACACACAAACACTGTCTGATGTTTCTACCGTTGTCATGGTTCCCAGGGATGCGGAAAGTCTGTGATAGCAAGAGAGTTTGCCGAGATGCTGGGATACAGCATAGAGCCGGTCATGCTCTACCAGGTAAATAAGAAACTTTAAATCTGCTGCTTGTAGCCATTTTTTAAATCTGCGAAAGTTGGTGCAGACAGTAGGAACATCTTCGTTACAGGAACCGTTTATAGGGACTGCATGGGGTAGTTTTCTGGGGGCAATTATTACCAACTATGCTGCTGTTGCATTTACCAGAGTTATGTACCACAGTACAAATTTACCCCAGGGGAAATGCCTGGTGGTGGAAGTAGTGTTTCCTTCACCATGAACTGTTTAGAGGGAGGGTATGATGTACATTTTTTTGATATAATGTTACAATGTTCCATCATCAAAACTGTATCTGGAATGTTGATTTGATCCTTTTACGCATGTTTGAGAAATCCGTTAATCTCTCCCGGTGGCCATGTAAGGGTCCCACCAAGCTCTGCCTTCCACTCAGCTCCTCCAGACTAGTGGTAGCAACAGTTATCATACGCCTGCTGGAACTGTGCATCTGCTGAACTCATCATAAGAACTTCTTCTCAATTCAATGCTCCTAAGAACGTTTGTTAATGGCATAACTGAGAAATCTTGTGATGACTTCCCGAAGGCAGAATTTTAGAAAGAACAGGAGCTTCTTAAAGAGACACAGGCTCAATTTCAAGCCTATAAATTGTGAACTCAAATTTTGTTTAAGTCATGTTTGATATATTCAGCATATTTGTAGAAATTAAAGGAAACATAGTTACTTGATGGTGCTATTAAAGCGCTCTAGGAAGATACATAATACTGCCCCTTTAAATGTCAAGCCTCATGTTTGTTTCAGAAGTTTTTATGTTGTTTCCTTCAGTGGTCCTTGATGCAGCGCCACCACAGGCCAGGGAGGGAACCGGTTTTTCAAAGGGTTTGGTTCATTTGACACAATGCAGTGTGAAAACGAACTACACCGGCTGAAAAATCAAACCGAGTCTATCGCACTATCAGGTGTTAAAACATCCATAAAAGTTGAATGGGACTGAAAGCAGTGCTTTCTAAACATTTTCTGGTAATTCAGGGATTACTTGACTTTGTGTCTACAGTTAAAAAAAATCTCCCTGTATAAATAACGGCTTTGATGATTCATGTGACCCTGGAGCCTCTGCTTCGATCACAGTTCCAGGACCGGTCTGTATCTGAAGCACCGATTCGGTGCAACAGGACGGTCAGTCGCCCTCTAAGGAGACGCTTTCACAACTCAACAGTCACTGCCTGGAACAAATGACCCAACTCTGCTTGTCTTCCCACTTCTACCCTTAAACTCTGCTGTGACATGTTAGCATGATATTAAATATGACAGGGTTGCTCAGCAGAGCCCGCCCTAACAGAAAAAGTGCCATTAGGTGTTATCTGTAAAGCAGAGATATCCTGTTTAGCAGCCGGGTCAGATCATGTGGGGACAGAGTTAATAGAGTTGATGGAAAAAGACCCTCAGGTTTCTGTTCTCGTTCACATGGTGGGATTGTTGGTTTGCATTTCTTTTTTCAAACTCTTTTATCAGATTTTAGATTGTTGAAAACCAGAATCTGTATGTTACTGACTCTCTGCTAAAAGAACGAAGTTTAGACGTTATGCATGGCTACATGAAATAAATCTGTCACTTACCTCAGGAGTCCATTGAATGTATCACTTTTCAAGTTCAGGGAACGTGCTTCATAAAGATAAACAACAAACTTTCTGCAGAATAAATTATGGTATGACTTGAAAAGCTGGACCAATATCATTATCTGATACCTGATATCAGATAATGATATTGATATTTATCAATATCATTGATATATATCAATATATAAATTTCTGCCTTCGCAACAGCATGAAAAAACAACCACACGGCTGACATTAGTTTTCTGCTTCACTTTTACGCCCCTCAGGTGGAAATGAACGATGGTTATTTTTCAGATTTTTTGTTTATATCCATATAATCTACTGATCAAACTTTGTGAACATTTTTCTACATGCACAAGCTCAAAATTTCACTTGCGTGAATTATGCCGGTGGCTTGGCTTGACGAGAACAAGCGGTTGTCGCCTCGTCGCGCAAATTTCATAAGAAATGAAGGGAGAGAAACATTTCTAAATGAACAAAATGACTTCCTTTAAACCTTCCTGAATATAAAACCCTTTAAAACTTAGAATCTTCAGACATGTTTGGCTCGACAAAATGAAACTTTTTTTTTTTTAATCTACATACAATGGCGGTTTTTGATGCATGGGCATCATCAGAAAGGGCAGGGGACACCCAAGATCTAGGGAAAAAAAAAAATTTGTCCGTTGTCTCCTCAACAAGTACGCTACTACTTTTATGCATGTGAAGTGAAATAAGTTTCCCTAAATTGCTGTAGAGTACAAAGAGGCTACATTACCTGCTTTCTGCGGAAAACAAAAAAAATAATAATTTCTTTCTAATTTTAATTGGTTGAAGAGCGTCAGAAGGAGGGCCTTGTCCAGGTCACCATTCCTGGAAGAACCACAGCTGTGTACATATTTCAAGATTTAAAGCTTACGAAGTTAGTCAAAGTTAGTCATAGTGATTAATCGTGATTAATCACAGCACTAAAGTGATTAATCTGATCACCTTTTGTAATCAGGTGGCAGCACTAATGAAAATCAGAGTCTGTTCAGTTCTCATCTTTCAGTTTGTAAGGAATCTGTTGCGGTCAGACATGACTTTGAGGAAGACACAACATCCTCTGACTTTTTTGCTACTTTTTTACGCTTTTTCTCCATTTTTCTCCCCCCTTTCCCAGTCACTTTTACTCAACCCATCTGACCGCTGCTACTTGTTGCTTTCCTTCCAGGATATGACAGCCAGAGACCTCCTGCAGCAGAGGTACACCCTCCCTAACGGAGACACAGCGTGGCGGCCGTCTCCACTGGTAACCGCCGCCATGGAAGGAAAGCTGCTGATTCTGGACGGCATACACCGGGTCAACCTGGGAACTCTCGCCGTGCTCTCTAGGTACTCCTTCGTTTATTTCCCCATCATCATCGAGGAGTCTGGTGCGAGGAGTGTCCAGGATCGTTTGCGTGACACACGGTGGGCGTCTCAGCTCACTCTGCAGCGTTTTGTCTGGCAGGTTGCTCCATGACAGGGAGCTGGATCTGTACGACGGGACCAGGCTGCTGCGGTGGGACAGGTACCAGGCGCTGAAGGACCAGCTGCAGTTTAGCGACGAGCAGCTGCAAGAAAGGTGTGCACAGATTCAAACAGACAGGCTAGCAGCAGAGAATGTGGATCCACTGGGGTTTTTTCAGCATTTTAGAAATCCTCTGGCGGCAAATGTCTAAAAATGCTGTTCTTGTTCGACATGCATCTTCTGTTAGTCTCAGAAATGATGTGAATCTGCAAAGTTAAGACCAAAAATGGTTTAAAGTGTGAAGGAACACAGAAAACAGGAGATAACTCTGACTAAATGTTTTCTTATTTAAAGGCCTAATCTGCCTAAAACTCCACCTGCTGCTCAAAAAAGAACTATTTTACATTTTTAGATAATGTGGTTTTAATACGTTTGGTTTCTTTAAGTTATGGTTTATGTGTAATGTTCCCTTTTTTGCCTGATGTCAAAAAAAAAATGTCCTCACATTCACCTTGTGTGTGTTCGGTTCCTAAAACGCCAGCCAGGCAGCAGGAAGGAGGTTTGTGGTGTCTGGCTTAGTTTAACACACTTCCATTTCCTCTCCTCCTGTGGTGCAGACTGCACTGTGTGTTATATATATGTGTGTGCGCGCGCATGTGTGTGTGTAACCAGTTTGATTTTACTTGGTGTCCATGAAAGTTACATTTTTAGCTTTTGCAATGTCCATGTTAACAACACCTTGCCATGTAATCCGGCCTTGAGCTCTCAGTTTATCTAAATAAATAGTGTAAAAAACAAATCAGTAAATGAATGAACTTCTGATTCGGAAGGCATTAATGATTAAATCTCTGATAAATCTCCTTTTAGCAAATAGAGATAATTGTATGCATTCTAACTAAAACAAGAGCTAGAATGCACACAAGTTAATCACTGTCTGATTTCAGACAGAGAGAAAAAGGTGGATATGCTTTTTCTACGGTGTATGTAACCTTCTTGTTTAATACGGTAAGTAAATAATCAATTAGTTCACACATTCTTAAAAAGACTTAAATTTGCACATATAATATTACAGCATTAAAATGTCTTAATTACACAAAAAATAAGTTGGTCTTCAATACATTAATCGCAGGTCTTACATTTTGTTGTGGCAGGTCTGTTTAATCTCAGATATTCTATGTAGATTTTTTTTAAACAAGATTCTCTGTCAGGCAAAAGTTTGAGTCGCCATCTTGTGACTCAAGGTAGCTGAGGCTACTGCTAACCAGTTTCTAATATACCCTTGCTAGCTAGCTAGATAATTTTTAAGCTAGGAACTATGGGATTTTTGTGATGCTTGATTGAATTACAGAAGGTTCCCTTATATTTATAGGTATGAAAGAATCAAGGCAACGTCACATTGCCTTTGTAAGAAAAAACCAGGCACCTAAGCTAACCTAATACTGGTAACTTAAGTTACAGAATTTTATGCACAAAACTCCTTTTTCTTGTTTAAATATAAACTGATGGACTTTGATACAGTATAGAATTGATTTTAATAAATGTTCTATTTGTTTATGCTGTCTTTGTTCCTTTTGTCAGTCACAAAAGGAAACAGAATCTCTAGAAAAATTGGTTTCTGGATCGAATCGCGACGCTAAAAATCGGATTCGAATCGTTAGGCGCTTAAAGACTGCCGTCTCCACTTCCTACCATGATCACAGCCAGCGATTAGGGTGATGGTTAGCGGCCGCCTCGGCCTGCGGTGGCTGCAGAGTAAATATATCCGGCGTGGGCGTCTCGGTGGTTTGATGGAAATGGACTTTGCTGTCTTCTTGAATCAGAGGAGCTCATAGCCAGCTGTCACAAGTCGTCCTTTCAGTTTGGACGTAAATTGGATGAGACACACGTGCACGCACACACACACACACTCATTTAGAGTGGTGACCCTCCCTCCCACTTCCTCAGCTTCGACATGGCTGAACAGATGTTGGACAGTGTCCTCTGTTGCTTGTGTGCAGCTGTTACTCAGTATGTGTGTGTTTTCAGGTCCATTTTTCCCATCCACCCGTCGTTCCGGGTGCTGGCCCTGGCAGAGCCTCCAGTAGTGGGGGCCAGCAGCAGCTCCACCAGTAGCAGCAGCAGGGGCCAGCAGCAGTGGCTCGGCCCAGAGCTGCTCACCATGTTCCTCTACCACTCCGTCTCCCCTCTGGCTAAAGCAGAGGAGACGGACCTCATACAAGGACTGGTGAGTCCCACACACTAAAACTTTCTTATTTTCTTTCCGTCTGTCTGTTTTGTTTTTTTCTCCTCAGTCTGTCTGTCTCCGTCCTCAGGTCCCCGGTGTTCCAGAGGAAGCAGCGGAGCGGCTGCTGCACCTCACACACAGCCTCCGTCAGACCAACGACCCCACCGTGAGTCTGTCGCCGCCCATTATCGGTGTCCCTCCTCCCCCTGTCCTCTACCCCTTCGTGTTGTCACGGTAACCTGTAGAGTGTGTCTCTGCAGGCGCAGTCTCTAGCCTCGTCCCTGTCCACCAGACAGCTGCTGAGGATCTGCCGCCGCCTCTCCCAGTACCCTGATGAGAGCATCTCTCACGCTGTCAACAAGGCCTGTCTCTCCAGGTGAGGCTACACACACACACGCCCACCCCCGCACACACACACACACATCATGGCACCTAAAAAAATGTAGATGAAGAATCAGAAGAAACTTTCTGCTTTTAAAAAGGAAAGTTAAACAGCTTAGTCAGCCACTTCCTTGTTTAATAAAGATCATTTGTTGAGATCATTTTGAAGTTTCATTTCTTCAAACCAACAGCAGCTAGTAATAGTGTAAGGGCCCACATTTCTCATCACTTTAGAGACAAAGATGAGCTTCAGTTACAGAAACAAGTTTGTCTTCTTTTCTTCTTACTTACTTTTTTGTTCCTTCCTTCTATCCTTCCTTTCTTTTTTCCTTTTATGATTTCATATAATGTTGGCACAAGTGATTTTTGAAAATGAGAATTTATTTTCTCATTGATATTTGTCTTGTATAAATAAAAGACCAAATAATATTAAGAAAAAAGTCTCAGAATAAAAGTCCATAAAGAAAATATATTCCATTTTTATTCCCTTGTTGGTGCTCGGATCCATTAGGCAAATTGTTCATGTGTGTTTAGTCATGTTTCAGTTTGAATGAACATGATCTTTTAAGTATTTTTGCTTCGTCGTGTAACGTTTCTAAATGTGTGTTTAGGTTCCTGCCCAGCCTGGCCCGGGTCTCTCTGGAGAAGACCCTCAGCAACTGCTCCATACAGGACGCTGCAGATCCTGCTGGACAAACACGGGACCACAGCTGTGAGTCCCACCTACTGCTACCGGATCTCAAAGACTATTATTCATAACTAGAGGTGCACCAATTGCAGTTTTCTGCCGAAAAAAAAAGCCCATTTTGACCGAAATCCTCGTCAGGTGTCAGAAGGTCACAACACAGCTTCAATGTGCCAGTCAAGAAAAACACTGAACATGAAACAATACAAACTAGTTTAAGCTTCAAACAAGGTGGTGCTCTCAAAGTACAAGGTACAAAATTTAGATCATTGCTGTCCAAACTAAGTCAGCTAAACTAAAAAACATTTGTTCTATTAGTTTTTTATATTTCACATTTTAAAACAAACTAAACTTGCACTACAGACCTGTTCATAGAAAAAGAGCACAGTATTATTTTGCTCTTCTAAAATCACAAAGTTTGAGGTCAGTTGAAGACAAACTAACAAAACAACTGAAGCCACCAATAGTTTCCTGAGTTTGAGGTTCCCCTAGCATTGCTTATTCTCTCCCACATGTATGTTTTGACATGTCTGAGTTAAAATCAAGTTTTCATTCACTTTTTTTCCATCTGCTCCACATGGATGCAGGATTCAAACTCCTTGGACCTGTTTGCATTTCATCCCATTACAACCACAACTTAAAGTTGTCTCCACCAAAAAAATGAAACTTTTTATAGCTATAACCTGGTGTGTGGTAGCACTGTTGCCTTGCAGCAAGAAGGTTCTGGGTTCGATTCCCGGCCCGGGGTCTTTCTGCACGGAGTTTGCATGTTCTCCCTGTG
>CAEFZY010042694.1:0-25798 GCA_903066815.1 Brachyrhaphis roseni
TAGTCTCGATGTTTGCAGTTTTCTGGAGCGCAAAGCGAAGCTCGACGTCATTCAGAGGTGATATATTAACTTGACATTAACAAAGACACAGCGGGACGGATCATCCGGGAAATGATGAACAGGGAGATTTTGACTAAAACTACCTTAATGACAGACAAATTCTGTGATTTATTATGAGTCTCTGCTTATTTCCAGACCCAAAAGAGCAACTTCACGTTCAAAAACGCGCCCAAAAAGGCGAAACCTGCAACTCATTAAGTCTGCAAGCGACTTTTTTGGCGACAGAAATTCAAAATAGTTCCTGTTTTTCCACCAACAAAATGCGCATCTCCCGCCATTGTTTACATTTCTGTCGCATAGAGACGTCGGTCACTCGACAAGACACGTAGAGGAAATACAATTAAATAACTAAAGAAGGTAGTAACGCAAAAATGATTTTGATAAGTAACTTTAATCTGATTACTGGATTTGAAATAGCAACGCGTTAGATTACTCGTTACTGAAAAAAGCGGTCCGACGCGTTACTTTGTAACGCGTTACTGACAACACTGGGCATCATATGTCTATTTGGAGTGTGCCACTTGTTATGTAGGTAACAAAGCAAATATGTGGACTAAAGTGCTTTTGTGAAGTAAAACAAAAATGCAACTTTTTGGCTTACATGCAAAATGCAACATGTGCCAGAGAACTAACACTGTACCACTCTGATATCATCTCAGTTGTAAAAATGGTGGCGGCAGCATAATGCAGTAGGGACACAAAATCTGGTCAAAGTGAATGGAAAGATGGATGGAGATAAATACGGCAGTAATCCTGGAAGAAACCCTCTTAGAGGCTGCAAAAGTCTTGAGATCAGGAAGAGATTTCATCAACCTTAAAAATCTGGACAGAGGTGAAGCAGAATAGTTCAGATCAATGCATATTCATGTGATGACCGGGTTAAATTCTTGACCTAAAACCAAATTAAAATTTGTGGCAAAGCTTGAAAATTCATATTTGTGTCCCGTCTGACTGACATGGAGTTATTGCAAAGAAAAATGGGCGGAAAGTTCAGACTCCACATGTGCAAAACTTAGTGGAGACAGACCCCAAAAGACTCGCAGCCATAACTTAACTTAACTGAATATAAAAAATGCCAGGCATTTCAGATTTTATTTTGCTAAATAGTTTGAAAATCATATGCCATTTTCCTTCTGCTTTGCTACTTTGCTCAAGAATGTATCAGTCTGACACATTAAACACAAGGTTTTCACAGAATATTTTTTTTACTTTTTTCTCTTTCGGGGTTGGTGTAGTTAGGCGATTTCCAGTCACGTGAAGTGCGAGTGTTGACTTCTTCTGCATCTGTGTCGCGATACGGTTAATGTGCGTGTATTTCTGAACTCACACAAACTGTGTGTCAGTGTTCCACAATTAACTGGCGAATGGAAACTTCTCCCTGCAGACGTCTCCTCATTACCTGCTCTCTGTACTTGGAGCTCACCCACCGTCTCCTCAGCTGGAAAAAGAAGTGTCGCTGTCACCATAAATAACATTATTTTTCCCCCTCCTTGTCTTCTGGTTTCACCCAGCAGTCATTGGACTTTCTTTAGACCTATGTGCAGAGAGATTTATTGCTTTATATATCATTTGAGGATCAGTTGAAGACTGTTTCCCAAATGTTTGATGGATTTATCTCTGGATATGCAGCAGGACAAAGATCACCGTAAATAAAATTCGACTTCCATGCATTCATGACTCCTGTGGATGGCAGCTGGCCTACTGATACTTTTGTACAGATGTGCTGAGAAAGAAAAGTATACTAGGTAAATGTTGCTATGCAGTAGGTTGGTTGAAAAGATTTGTAATGTGTATGTATTTTTGAACAAAACCGACTTTAATCTGTGTACTAAAATGAATGTATGAATATGAATGTATTTGGTTGTTACAGTGTACTGTACGGTATAATGCATTTTGGTGGTTTTTACCTTGCAGCTTTAATGGATCTTTGCCAAAAATGAGGGCTCTTCCACCCCCTGAATATGGGGGAGTTTGTAAAGTTCAAACAGCAGGCTTTCTGTAATAGGATAGAAGCTAAAGATTTGACATATAAAGTTGCATCATCTTTCTAAGAAGGATGGGAGGAGTTTGTTCTGAACTTCTTTGGCCATCAACATTAACTTTTAGGTGTCTTTCTGTGTGTGTTTCAATTTATAGCGATGTAGCAGTCAAACGTTTGGATGCCCACCCTTTTATTTTGAATAAGCAGGTCTGCCCATAAATTCATTTAATGGATCACTATCTGGTGTGTATTTCCTGTTGTTAATGTTATTCAGTTTTTTTGTTTGTTTTTGCTTCAACATAAACTCCAACACACAAAACTTTTGGCTTTAGGGTTTTTGGAGCATATGCTAAGATTTCTAACACGTTAAACAGAGGAGAAAGAAATAAAGATGGTTAAAATTAAGTTACTTTTCATGAAAAAAGAAATAAAAATTGTTTAGTGGAATGATCATATTATTGAGAATTTTACTCAAATACATCACACATTGAAAAAAAAAAAATCACCTACTCAGATCTTTCTACAGACACATAACTTGACTTTTTTCATGCTAAAGGAAAACTTGGCAATGATGGAAGTTACTTTGCCCTGGGTTCACATCTCGGCTGGGGGCTTCATGCCAAACGTTCGCATGTTCTCCCTGTGCCTGCGTGGGTTTGTTTCTGGGTACTCAGTCTTCCCACCACAGGCCAAAAGCATGCGTGCAAAAGCAGGCGACTCTAAATTGCCCTTAGGTGTGAGTGTGGGCGTGAATGGTGGTCTCTTGTTACTTTGTGCTGACCCTGTGATAGAACGGTGGCTCGTCCAGGGAGAACCGTGAAGCCTAAAGCTTGTTGGCTGCTGGGAGAGGCTTCAGCTCTCTCCACAACCTTAAAATGTTTTATGTATTAAGCCGGCAATAAAGGTAGCTGCTTTAAACGAGGTACAAAAAGTTAAATGGGTGCAGTTATAAAACGTTCTGTTACAATATTCTGCATCAGCGCAATCAAACAATTCACCTCATTTATCGCATGCTGAAAGAGACCTGGACCTCAGCATCTGCTTGGGATACATTACTTTGAAGTTAATTCTTTGTAAAATAATAGCAGAAAAAATATATACATATTTTGGTATATATATATATTTATCATGACATTTTCAGAAGAGCCACAGGAACATTCTTAGCAGGGCTGCCTGGTGGTTAGTTTGATCAAATTAATTTACCTGTACCACCTCATAGTTCATTTAAAACTGATTCCAAATGTTTTGATGCTCAAGATATTTCTAAGTATCTCAGTTGGTGGATTGGTGGGTTATTAACACCTGTACTGTCAGGACTCCAAAAGTCCAATTGATGATTCTCTAAAGTCTTGGATAGATACAGTCGTTTGAACTACTTTATTATTTAGACCTCAACATCTGAGATACACTTCTTTGGAGTTTATTGGTGAGAAATTCTGGACTTTTTGTGTAGCTTAGCATTTGTGTCCTCAAGGACAATCAATAATGTTGAACCTTAAAATCCTCAAAGTCATTGCAAAGAGTAAAGACCAGCACACAGTAAAATACCTCAATGCATGTCGCAACACCTTTATTTATGCATCTTGCTCTACATAAAGGTAACAGGATATTCCATTTGTAGAGGAGCTTTGTGCTTTGAGTTATTCTATAAGTCAACGACTGCAGAAGGTAGAACCAGGTTAAAAATTTCAGCCATACATCCATCAGCTGCCTATTTCTGGTGGTCATTGGGCGAGAGGTGGGGTAGACTCGTGACAGGTTGCCAGTCAATTATAGGACAGACACACCCACACACTCATAACACTCTAAAGTGTTATGAGTGTAACTTAAACCCAAGTTATGTTTTTGAAATGGATTGTGTCAAAACCCAAAGAGAGAAGCAGAAGGAGAACATTCAAACTCCATGCAGAAAGTTATGAGGACAGGATTCGAACCCAGAACTTAATTGCTAGACTGAAACAGTACCGGTGATTTTGCAGCTCAGTTCCAAAAAATTTTCAAAATAAACTTTACAGCAGAGCCTGCTAGTTTTCAAACAGTTGAAACACAAATTCCAAATCAATTCTGGGTCATTTCAATCAGTCTGCCTGAATGTCTGAGGCATGACGTTTTTGTGAGCCACGTGCTCACAGAAACGCATCACTGTTCATGCAGGGTGACAGAGTGAGACTTTGTCCTTTCATGGTTACAAAGTGGAGACGTTACTGAGGAAAGTAGTGACGAAGGGATGAATACAGTAAAAAACTGCACAACTGTTGGTGGTCACAGCACACTGCATACGTCTCATTGGCTGCCTTCAGGCTTCACCTCTGTTTGTCACTCAGAGGTGAGTAAAAACAAAAAGATACCTCTGGACAAACTTGCACGCAAACAGATCTGTCTGTCCTGAGGACGCAGACAGCTGCGCGGTCTCAATCTGTAAGTTTTTAACAGCTCCTTCACTCACACACGCATACGCCCGGACACATATGAATACACAACACTGCCACCTGGGGAAGCGGATTTGACAGGCACATCCCAGGGGTCACTTGTGGTGCAGGTGCTTCCTGCAGCAGAAGCTGTAAAAACCCTCACCTGCTCCCATATAATCTCCCCCTCTCTCTCTGTAACTGCACCCAGATTACTTGTTTATATCTACAGACAGTCCTTCTTGCCACATCAATGCACATTCTCATCTCAACGTGATGTTGCTTTTAGGCTGTGGCCAGACCGCTTGAACACTTAAAGTCACCATAAGAGAGGATGCATGAGGGCTTTGGCTGCCTTACAGGAGGAATAAAATACAAAGGTTTGTCTAAACCAAAGTGAGTTTGTCAGATTCTAGGATTCAGAGAGCATAAATATGCAAAACAATCCCATTAGTACATCCATATTCCAGCAATGGATTTGCATGGAGTTTTTCCCGAAAGTTCATTTATTTTCTCTTTAACTTCTAAAACGTAAGGCGATGATCTCCAGCTTAAAATATATAACCTGCTTGGCCTTATATTTGTAGAGGGGGCTCATAAAAAAAGTCTAATATCTAACATTATGCTTAAAGTGAAGAATAAATATCCCCCATATATGTGGAAGAGTGATTCTCGCCCTGTAGCACTGAACGTTATTGCTGATGTGTTACCCATTGCAGCAGAAGACGGATCGGCCCCGGCAAGACAGTGTCTCACCACATGATCAATATCTATCTCTGTCTCCCGGTTAAATGAAAAAAAGACAATCTTCCACTAATGTATCTGCTTTATTACTCATATTTATCACCAAGTGAAATGAGAAAGGAAAAGGAAGGCGGGTGGCAGCAGCCTGGTATGTTGAATATGAACGTCGTGAGTCACACATAACAGCCTGTCATCTACAAACAGGGCAGCCGTGCCTTCTCCTGCCATATGCAGAAGTGTGTGTTTCTTTGTGTGTGTGTGTGTGTGTGAGAACATGGTTACCCCGGAGCAGATTTTCACCTTTTTGGTGCAATGTCTGCATGCTTCAGGAGTCTCCCGCTCCCCCACAGTCTTCCATGATGGCCGCTTTAATTTTTGATGAATCTATTAATGGACAGCATGGAATATATTGAGGAACTGGCCTTTGCAGGACGACAGGCAGGTTGAAGAAGGAGCGCAGCACTATATGTTGCAAAGTGGAAATCAAGTTGGCGCTGTCTGAAGTAAAGAGAAATCTGGGAAGCACTCCGCAGGCTGGAGGGGAAGGAGAGACAGAAAAAAATCAAGGGAATCAGTCCCCACCTCACGCTTTCGTTATCCCCATTCAAAAGGCTTGGCATTGAAGAAACACCTGTGGTTTGAGCAATGAGAAATCTAGAGCCTCCCTCTTTCCTCCCTTCTCAGCATCCCTATTTGGCCTAGGGTGTAATCTCTTCCCCATACAAAAAAAAAAGAAAAAAAAGAAGGAGATGCTGATCCAACGCTGACATGTAAGAAAAAAGCGGCGCGGTCATTCCACACCCAGAAAGATGAAATTATTTTCTGAGGGATGTCAGCTAATGAAGTGTTGACAGGTCTGGTGAGAGGAGCACAGCTACTGAATGGAAAACGATGGGAAGAAGAGAGGAAAATGAAAGAGTAAAAGGCTGATGAGCGAACGAGTGGGGAGCGTGAGCATGAAGCTATCTTAAGCCTGTGTTTTCCAACCTCAGAGCTGTGCCGTGCAGCATCTCCAGGGGAACAGATAGCTTTTAGCGAGCTACCCTGAGGTGGAAAAGCCTACTCAGCCTCCTTCTTTCTTGCTCTGTACTTGCTTCTACTTCAAAGCATTTTGTTTTTTGTTTTTTTCTTTTTGCTTTGGTACCCAAGTGACACTTTCTTTCTGGTACAGATTTGGATATTTTTTTCTTGTGACATGTTGCTGCTGCTGCGGACAAAAAACCTTTTTCGTTCAAAGAAGTGGGTGCTGTCATAGAAACATATCACCTCTGTTTCCTGCCCTCTCTCACAAGGGTAGTGTCATATTTTCAGTACTGCAGAAAAAGAACAAACTGTTTCTTGATGACAATCCGTTTCCTAACCAAAACGGTCAGCTGTGTTTGCTGTCTTTTGTTTCCCCTTGGATGTAGATTTAAGCCAAATGGCTGGCATATCATAGGTGATGACAAACACAGAGGGGGTAGAAGGGCTGGGACAATACAGGGCGCCTTTCATTATACAGTAAAAATGTTCATATAGGCGATGCTACTGGCATTGCACCTTAGGTTTTTTTCTCTCTCTTTCTCAGAAGAGACAGATACCCATTCAGATTGTATGGAGAGTGCATGAGAACAGCAGTTTTCTCAATTTGATCTAGGTCCAGTCCGTTCCAACGCCAGAATATTCATTGATCTAAACTGGTGGTCTGGTTTAGTTCAAAGAGCTGGTTTAGTTCAGGTTTAGTTCAAACTCCCCAGTAATCATACTGGGGACTTTCAGGTCTATTTCTGTTTCAACACAATTGAACAAAAAAAATTAAATCTGGGAGTTGAAAAGTGCAGTTTGAGACTCCTGACCAGAGTTACCATTCCACTGTAACCCTGACTCTAGGGTCATTGTCCTGATGAAAGGGAAAGCAAAGCATCTTATGTTGTACCATTGGTACACCAGGAAGTCCAAAGTGCTTTACAGACCATCAAAAAGAGGCTCCAGTGCAGATTATAAAGACATAAAAGAAACAAACGTATCAAACAGTTCATTTGTTAGATTGTCTATCAAATGCTTCTGTAAACCAAAATGTTTTCCGTCCAGATTTAAAGGAATAGTTTCTTCACATATCAAGTTTTCCGGGTGTTTGTTCAGTTGTGGTCTGGGGCTCATTGAATAAGCAGGTCTACAGAGGCAAAACATTAAAATCTCTTTGACAGGGAACCAAAGCAGTGAAACAGTAAAGCTGTTGTGATATGATCCATTTTCCTGGTGCTGGAAAACCTCCACTCAACTCTTCTGAGGCCTCAAACAGGTTTTCTCCCTCAGTTGTGTCTTATTTATCTCTGGTAATTTTCCTTTTAACTCTACACCAGCTTCCCTATCCCTGCTAAATAAAAGCATAACAGCAGCATGTTGCCTATACTGTATTGTTTCATGGTGTCACTTTTCTTCCACACATCGCATTTTGGAAGTAGTCCAATTAGTTTGAGTTGGATTATTACACAAAATCCTAATAATAAAAAAAATAGAGGATATGTTGGTGAGAACAATGAGTAAAACTTCAGAGAATATAAACATGTTTACTAGGCTCTATAAAGGTAAAAAAGCTTTACTATCAACTCTTTGGATCTCCACATTTGACTCAAAGCAGGACTCCTTGAAAAAGTCTTTGCTCAACTTTCAGTCTTTCCAAAAGTCCCTCACTTACAGTAAGGACTTTTCTTGCACTGTCTCCATTTTCTCCCTTTGTTCCTGTGAATCGAGCACCCAAGGTCGGCTGTCTCCTCCTCTGTTAGGGAATAAATGTACTGAGAAACAGCCATTTTGTTGAGAAGGCATTGCCTCCTGCAGCGCCAGATTACAGCTCATTAGTAGTAGCGTCAGAGTGGCAGCCCACACCAAGACACCCCTCTGCTTCTCTCATTGTTTCCTGTTATCCTAGAGCAGCGTGCCACGGTGACAAAAATAGCGTAGGTGGCGATGATGAGGGTTCTGTGGTTGGATTGAAGACAAAGGCAGGGAGGCACTTCACAGTTTGTCAGCCGTTGATGAATGTGTGAAAAGGCATTTTTAGGAATGGAACAACACCAAAGTGTAGAAAAATTCAATGGGCAGGGGAAAAATGTCAGGGTCATTTATTCAACGAGAGTTCCAGTTAATATTATGACGTTGGAGTTTCTTATTAACCTTAGTTTTGAGATTTTCCCAGAAAACGCCGGTAGTTTTGTTGGGTTTGTGGGGTTGTGTAAAGGGCATCAGATGAATAGTCTTTCCTGCTTTGCAGTTCAGCTCTTGGGCATCTGCTTACGTTGTTCTTTTGTCTTTTGTTTGCAAGAATAAAACACATTAAGATCTCTTCTCTCTAACTGTCAGCTGTGCCAGGCACTGCGTGGTAATTGCAATTGAATGGCTTTGTCTTTCTGCATCACTCTCGCTATCTGTTTTTTCATTCTCTTCCTTCCTGCTTCGTAAAAGTGGTAGAGCTTGAGCTCATTCCTGCAATGCTTCAGTGTTCTTAGAAACATAGGATAAGTTTTGGCAAAGTCACAAAAGAAATCGGATGCCAGTTGGAAATAAAGCAGCTCTTGTAATGAAATTCAACGATGCATCACATCAGTGTTGCTAAGAGATAATTTGACCTTTTGATGTGTAAAATTTCAGAAAATCTATTGCTGAAAACATAATCTAATATTCACAGCTACCTCATAATTAGCCTTAATTTAGAATGACTTTAAATTGATGTTTCCTAGAGTATCTTGCACAGACAGGTGGCATTTGGAAAAACACATCATGTAGGTTTATATGAGGAGGAAAGGAATTTTTATTAGAACAAAAAAAATAAAATAAATCCTGTTATTTATTTTGGATGTGCTCCCGTTCTGAATAATCGGTGTATCAACGGAAATCAACGTTTTCTGCAAAGTGGTGACTGGATTTGTCATGTCTCATTTTGTTTCTATAATGGAGAATCAATTGTTCAACTGGGAATTAAATTTAGTTGTGTGAGATTAGGTAACGTTATTATTGGGTCGTTGTTTTGGCATTTAATTCTGTGGCAGCAGAGTTAAATGTCTGCTCTTGAAAATCACGTGCAGCAGCAGCACATATGATATTAAAGAGCCAATGTGGTGAAATATTTCGACTTGTTCAAAAACTTGTTGCAAACTAACTTTTAAAGTGATCATATTTATGAATAGGAAAGTGGTGTGTGATTTTTTTTTTCTCTCTGTCCCCATGTCAAGTGGCATTATATTAAAAACTGATATGGTATGCAATACTGTGACTGGACACAATATTTGTTTGCCATTTGCAATTATTTAGATGTTATGATGATGCAAGTCATCTGTCTTTTTTACTCTGATGCATGAAATTCCTCAAAGATTCATGACTGATGAGAAATTGACTAGAAGCTCATATACATTTTTATTTTATCCTTAATTGAAACATGTAGGTTTTTTTTAAAGCTTTTAATCATGTTTTAATAAAATATATACAATAATATCATAGTAATAAAACTAGAATATATACTATAAGGTCAAATTTGATTTTATTTTTTTATGCTGCAGTATGTGTGCAGTATGTTTTTCACACATTTGTTAAAGCTGTCACCATGTCACGGCAGTATGTGACCAATAATCTGTGAAAAAAAAATAATCAGACAGATTATTTGATTAGTTATTGATACTTAAAGGCTTTAAATGAAAAGTAGACTATTTATCTCTTACTGCATGTTCTAGCATTCAGAACATACAGAGGATCTTACTGTGTGTTATATGAAGAACATACAGAATGAGGGGAAAGTATGCAGCTGGTCATGAATTGGTTTATGCAGTAGAGCTTTAAAAACAGTGAAAGTTAAGAAAGTCTGAAAGTTTGAATTAAATAATAAAATTGTTTGTTCATATTGTGCTAGTATAGTATCACAAAAAGACCCTGTATAGCATGAAATTACAAGAAGAACAATTCAGTTGATGGATTGTGTTTATACAGCAATAGTAATTGAAAACAAGACCACGAGTCAACCTTTGAGAAGGGTTCACTGTGGTGCATCTACTCCAGCTCCTTAAGGGAAAGCTTTCCATCCTTGCACAGTTGGATGATTTGCTCAACCCCCCGCCCCAACCCTATAACCACCGAGGATCCTTCAGACTGAGCAAGCCAGGATGATAACAGTCCTGTGGGCTATTGGGAACAATGAAAACAAAGACAGTGCGCCTTTTTGTCCGCCCACAAACGCGGTCTTGCCTCGAGCTGCTCTCCCTCCACCATCCGTATCCCAACATGGCCTCTGACCTTAATGTGGCGAGCAGAATGGCTGGCAGCTTGTCCACAGCACGGTGGAGCGTGAAACATGCAACACGTCATTACCGAGATGCTGAGTTTCAGACTGTCAACAGGCATCAAACCCGACAATGCCTTGATTACAATTTTCCATCTTGAGCAGTCGGCAGGATGCTGCGGGCGGCTCTCTTCACGCTACTGCATTCTGTTTTCTGCATTCCTCATGTGATCAGTTTATTTTAAATAAAACAAGCATAAAGCTGATTAGTCTACATGTTAATTCAGGAAGAAAAAGCTCAAATAAATCTAATAATTTGGTTTCCACTTGAAGACAAGGCAATGAAACACTGTGCTCGCACCATTTGCCCCGTGGGTCACATTTATTTATAAAAGGATGCATTTCCTTTTGTTTTTGTTTCTCCTCAGGCTGAGCTTACCTCTCTTTCAGCTTATGCCTCAGCTGACCGTCAAACGGGGAGCTTTACCCCTGACCGGCTACGAAGTCAACCCATTTACAACCTGAGCCCCGCAGCCGCCCTAATGCACAGAGAAACAATTCTTTTGAGATTTGTTTTTTTACAGGAGGAGAATTTTGCGCAAATGCTACAGGAGCAAGGTAAGAACAAGCAGCATCACTTTCCCAATTTTTATTTGTTAATTTCTCTACTGACAATCCAACTTGAAGCTATAACCACCATCATCTCTGAGCTTTTCTCTGGTTTCACCTCAGCAGACTTTCCATCTGTGAGGCCCCAAATCCCACACTGTGCGCTGGCGTGCCTGGGACGCTCACTTGGTTGCATCTCCCATCTAAATAATTCTGTCTTCATTTGTCAAACTTGTCTCTCCCGCCTGCGTCTGGGACCGACGCTTAGGTGTGAAAGGTCCTGTCACGGCACAAGCGTTTCGGCACACATGCATGCGCGCCATGTGTGGTTGATAGAGATGAATGCCTTGTGCATTTGAGCGTTCTCCAAAGTGAGTGCGCTTGACAGACAGTCAATCAGCCTGTGATGAAAGGCAATCCCCACCATGGACGGATCAATTAGTTACTTTCTTAGAAGACAAGCAGAAGAAAAACACCAGTGTTCTCCAGGTAAAATGATTTGCATTTTAATACACTTGTATCCCCCCATTCTTCATATGTGTTTATCTTTCTGTTTTCTCTTCAGCCCTCTCCTCTCTGTGCTTTGAATTTGTCTGTTTGGTTGTTTATCTCTTTCTCCTCTTCCTTCTCTCACAGGGAGGGAGGTGAAGATCCAACCGATCGAGGCAGATTAATGGCATGAGAGCGCAGCCAGTGAGAAAAGAGAGCTCCACTTGGCTGGATTATTTATGCCGGACTTTGCAGAGAGAGAAGAAAATAAAATGTGTGTCTCAAAGGCATCGGAGATATTCCAAGGCTGGATTTGACAAATACAGTCTCAAAAACAAAACACTTTTGGGGCCTTCAGTGTGCAAACTCCAGTCACCCTTTTGCTGTGTTTAATTTTCAGACATGTGTAGAAGATATAACATGCGACATGACACGGGAGAGGAGTCGTTTTTAAAATCTCCATTTTGTTGTTGTGCCCGCTTGTTTTCTTGTCTTCCATCCAGCCGGTTGAAACTCACATTATCAGCTTTGACTGGAGGAATTAGGACTGAAATGCATGTAGGTCATGCATTGTTTTTTCTTCTGTTTACTTGCCGAAGCCATTCCCTGAGGTTGCAGAAATGTGGTTCACTCTGAACTCTCAGTAGAATCGCATTGTCCTTCATGCCCATTTGGACTCAGATTAAAACAGAGAAATCTTTTTTCCAGAAAACTCCATTTATAGGACTAACTTCCTGCTGAAACCCACAAACTCACACACAGGAGATCAGAGAAGGTCATTTTTTTATTATTGGGAGCGTAATCTAATGACATAGATGTTGCTCTATCTACTGTGTGTTCCTGCTGGTATTGTGTTGAGCTCAAACATCACACTACTGAACAAAAAAGGTACAATTTTGAAAATAGAAGCAAGCTAACAGATTTGTGTGTGTTGTTGTTTTTTGTGGGTTTTTTTTGTTTCAGATCATTTGAAAAATACAAAATGAAACAAATCATTTTAATCATACTTTTAGGAAGCTAAATTTACATTCTCTGGACTCAGGCCTGATTGCTGCCTGACATCTAGAATCAACAAATCCTTGCGTTACGGCCTGGGCCTTATGGGCTGGGTTGCAGGTGTTTTTGTTGTCTGCCTTTGTGCTCCTCCCCTTTACAGGTATTGCTGATCTGTTCATTTGGAGCACAGAATATTTAAGCCTGGCTGTCTCCACCTTCAGGATCCAGTCTGCCTCTTGATGTTTGTGGTGTTCTGCTGTCAGGCCTCAGCTCCCCTCATGCACATTTGAGTTTGTCTTTGTTTTTGCTCTTCCTTATGCACTCATTGTGCTTGTCATACTCAAACTTTTAACAATCCATTGTAGTTTTTGTTAATAAACATTCATTTTCTGCACCTTAACCACTGCATGCCTGGTCATAAAACTTGAAATAGAAGATGTCTAACAATTTGAAGTTTTCCTGAAATTAAAATATCATGCCCCAATTTTGAGAGATTCAAAAACAGGTGTGGCTGAGTTAAATTTCAGACTGACATTTGTTTAAGATGCTATGACACACCATAACACTAAGCACTCAAATATGACTGAATTAACAATAATCAACAAAAACAAGAGGGGGAAAAAAGCCTCTCATGTTGATGTAAAAGACTAATAAATACTTATCACAAATGCTTAATGTAAAAAATCGTCAACTGTCATGACTTTTCAAAAACATCGTTTGAAAACCACATTTTTATGCTTACTCAGATTACCTTTGTCTAATATCAAAATTGAAGAAATCTTTAAAACCCAAATAGTTTTTTTTATGGTACTCTACATGTTATCCTGTTATAATTTTTAATTTTAAGCCAAATGACTGTTAGGCAATTTAGTTTTCACTATTTTGTTGTGTTCCTTCTCTTTCATATTCCATGAAATCCAATGTATTTTTTTATAGCATCTACATTGTTAATAATGGTAAATAGATAAAGGTTTTTTACCATGCATTCTTACACGTAGTTCATAATGGATCGCCTACAAAAATAATCTATTTATTCAGTATATTTTGTCTTCTACTCCCTCATGGTTTTCTGCAGTCGCTCGTGTTGCATGCTGATGGTTATCGTGTCTGCTTGTAAGTTTGCTCTTCCTTAATTAAAGCCACTTATCACCGCCTGTTTGCTTCTCTGTCTGCCTGCTCCTGTGTCATACTTTAACAAACATGACATTAAGTAGCTTTAAAGCCAAAAAACAACAGATGCCAGCCAGAAACAAAAATCCTTTTGATATGTTAATAATCTATTTCTTCCAGTAGCTGGATGGACTATTCATTATCTGAGGTCTATGGTTGTTTTGAACTCAACACAGAAAGACATTAAGTCCATTTACTTATTTTTTATTTGTCACAAGTCATATCATTATGAAGACATTTACCAACATAATTGTATCCTGCATGCTTTCCTAACATCATAGAGCCCTAGGGAATAAACAACATTACATTCATTAGATGTTTTGGTCCAGAGCAGTTATTCAGAGAGGGTGCGGTCAGTGCCATTATGACACACCATATGATACATATGTGTGGGTTATGATGCTGGTGCCAGGGATTTGTCACATTTTGGTTTTCATCTATTTATCCAGTTTCTATGCCTGAATATTCATTGTAGGTTGACTGGTGCTTTTCTCTGGCTGTCGTTGGACAGTGGTGGACCGAAGGTTGTCCTTGGAAAGGTTCCATGTTCTTTACACAATTTTTGGGTCCTCTACCCATCTCTGATGTGTGCACAGGGAAACCATGCAAAGTCCATTCACACACCCCACTGGCCAGGATTTAAACCCAAGACCGTTTTACTCCAAGACCAAAGCATCACTTTTCCAAGTTATAAAAACATAAAGTTTCATTTGCCAACATGCGTCTCACTGACATACACAAAAACATATGGCTTCATGTTAGATTTAAAAAACACGTGTGGTTATTTTCTCCAGCTGAAACACTCGCACTTCACCGAAGCTGGCGATTCTTACTTCTTTTCTTACTGCTGCTCCCAGTCCTTTTTTTTTCTACTTGTTGACGGGCCCACGTGGTGCTGCTGCTGCCGCCAGTTGCCAGAATTTGGATTAACCTACGTAACAATTGTTGAAGGACTGTATCAGTTCCACCATCCAGCTACAGGCAGCAGCTCTGCCTCTTACCCTTCAGAGACTGTGGCCGTCCTCACTACCCTGCACACATGGATGCATGGCCGCTCTGGGATGACGCTCACCCCCAAGAAACACATTCAAACTGTTAATTAATGCGTCCTTGTTTTTATTGCTTTCTAGTGGCCCACGAGGGAGCTTGTTGGGTCTATGCTTGTGTGCCGTGGCACTTGGAAGCTCATACACACCATCTCATTTGCACACTTAACAAGAGCAGAGTGTGCAAACAGATGAGCTTCAGCGAGTGTAAAAAAGAATAAACTGGGTAATAAAAATGTCAGAACAGAGTAAAAGTGTGTCATTACAGTGTTGTACACTGAGTATGCGCAGGCAAATACCCGTGTGCATGTATTTATGTTCCAATAAAAGTGTAAAATGGACACGTTTGATCCTTTTTCTTCCCACAGCCACTATAACACAGGTCTTTGTAACTTTTCTTTTTCATGTGGTTTGAAAATTTCACTAATAGATATTTTAAAGTGTGAGCAGACTGGAAGCAAAAGCTGTGGATGCTTCCTCTATCATGCTGCTGGAGACTGCCCATTTCCTTGTGATTAAAAAACTCCCAAACAATAGTCAACATCTGAACCACTCACCCGAACTCAGGAGGAAAATGACAGGATTGTTGTTCCGTAGTCCAAAGCCTTCGCTTTCAGACAGAAGTAAAGAGTGGACTTTATTTTTGGAATCAATGTTCCCAGAGTCTGGAGGAAGAGCGAGGAGGCACACGACTAGTTTCCTTGAGGTCTAGTGTGGCTTTTCAACAGAAGTGGGTAATTTTGCTGGTGTTGGTTGAGTGTGTTTTAACAAGCCCTAAGTCAGTGCAGCCGTCTACCAGGAATCTATAAACGACAAGGCAGAGGTTGTTGCCTCTGGACCAGAACCTCTGAAGGAAACAGCTTAGTTAATCACTTAATTTGGAGAGCTTTAAGTTGACCTCTGGTAATAAAGTAAAGACCATCTGTGTTATATTTGACAAAGGTATAAATCCCTCATTTAACAGGTTTCTAAAATTTCTTTCTTTTACCTTTGTAATATTTCAAAAACCAGAAGTATCCTGTCCAGACACTGAAAAAGATTATGTGGCTAAAAACCTTCAGCTGGTCCAAAACACTCCAGCAAGACTTCTGATGATTTTTTTAAGTTCATATTTCTCCTAATTTATCTTCCTGTCTTTGGTTCCCTGTTAACTCAATTTAAGATTTTCCTTCTCACATATAAAACCGTTATTAACATTCAAGCTCCATCATACATCAGAGATCCGATTGGTCCATTTGTTCTTAAGAGAGAACTTTGCTCTCACGCTACAGGTTTGCTGCTGTTTCCTAAAGCAGAATGGGAGGCAGGTCCTTTGGTTATCAGGCTCCTGTCCTGTGGAAACAGCTCCCAGTTTTAGTCGGCGAGGCAGACACCCTGTCTACTTTTCCCTTTGGGAATCAATACAGTAGCATAAAGTAAACTATATTCTACTTTTGAGATTAGGCTTAAAACTTTCCTTTTGGATAAAGCTTACCGTTAGAGTGGCTTAGGTTATTCTGAGCTACTCTGTAGTTATGCTGAAATAGGCTACTGGAAGACAAACTGACCGCTTTTCCTCACTCTGCTACTTTCTTCTTCTACTGCTTTATAATTTGCATTACTTGGTGCTATTTCAAGAGTTAACTTCATGCTTTCTTTCAGTGATTTTCTCTACAGAGACAAGAAAGGGTGTACGACCTTTCTGGCGTTCTGTTTAGTTGTTAGACCTTTTATGAACGGGGACGTGGGCTGAGATACTGCTACCAACAACTAAACGTTCCCCTTCTCCTCTATTAACACTTCACTTTTCTTCAGTACAGAAAGCACTCTTACATTAGTTCTTCTGTTATTTTTTTATGTCTTCTCAAACCTCAGGGGACTCCCTGAACAGGTACTCTCTTAGGTTACTCATGTTTCCTCCCAGCATAAAAACACATGCATCTCTGAGACTATAAACTTTAAATTGGCCTTAGTTGGAAAACGTGTCTCTGCGTAGTTCTTTGAATTATGATGTGTTCTCATCCACTGACAGCTAGACATGGGCACCAGCACGAACCTTAATGGGATTAAGTGGTTACAGGGAATGAATGGATTAACATAAACGACAATTCACCAACATGTTCACACGCAATGCAATAAGAATAAAATCCTTAAGACATTTTCTTCTGCTTGGAGCTCAATTTCCACATCACATTCAACTCCTGCGAGGATGGCAATGACTTTTATGGCTACTAAAAATCATCTCTTTTATATTGTGTCAATAATAAAACAGTAGGATTACATTTAATTATTGTTTTTGTTTGTATTAACCAAAGATAAGACTGAGAATGAAAACTCTACACACACCCAGGCCAAGATAAGTAAAGAGAAACAAAAATAATATCTTCGGTTTATGCAGTTGCCTGAATTGTGCTAAAGGTTTTGGCATCATAAAAGCTATACAAGTTGGAGACAATTAATTGGTTTCCACCATTATAGAAATAGCAGTTAATTACTGATATACATTCTGTTTCAAGTTGTTTTCGAACAAGAAATAAAGAAGCTCTGCCGTTCTAAAGGAAATAATACGCAGGGTTATCATTTATGAACCCTGCCGAAACCCAAAATGACTCATGCTCTTGTAAAACAGCCATTTCGAATTAAACTTTCATGAAAGAAATTGCTTTTGTTTCAGTGGACTGGATAGAAGTTGGAGCTGTGAGTATTGATATTCACCCCTTTGCCAATAAAATTGTGGTATCAAGAGGGAGCAGCTTGAGACCAGATGTCACGGGAAGACACCATTTCCCATTTGTTATTCGCTCTTGGAATAGAAACTGCTGGAATTAGAGGTTAATTATGACAGGGAAGGTTTGGGAGGGCGAGAGGGAGAGACAAACGAATGGAGGAGTGTGTCGGGGAAAGTTAATCTTCACCGATGCTCTTGCTGTGCTGTACTGCAGCTGGTGATGGATGATAGACAGAAAGCTCTCAGCTGGAGGAAGGCTGCTAATGGAATTGTCCTGCATCAGTCCAAAGATTTGCGAGCTGCAGATGCGCCGACGCCGAAAAACACGTCTTAAAAATCCCTCCCCCCGCCGAAACTCGTTCCGATGATTATTGTTAGGATTCATTGTGAAATTGGAAAAAATTTAAAAAATGGGAGAAATGTCTTGACTGCATCTTGACTCTTGTTTCATCTCTATCCATGATTCCTGCAGTACTGCTCTGAAAAAGGAAGTGAGCTTCAAATTGGATTACAGAGGTCATCAGCTGCAGATGAGCTTGATATTGTTAACGAATGACAAATACGGGAGCTGCAACGACGGTGGGTGGAAAATGACTTGAAATGTATGCAGAGTTGATTCAGTTTGAGGTGTAATTTGACACTGATGATGTTCAGCAGAGCATGAGAGCATCCGAGATGAGAATACATTCTTATATTCCTCCCTCTTGCAGAGAGACTGCGGTCGGCTCCCTCAAGTGCACCCTTCAACTGACCGCAGTGCTTTCCTCTACAAGATTTACAGCTGTATTGATTCCCAGTTGTATTTACTGTATTCACAGCTGGCATTATCCACCGTTAGCCTAACTAAGAACACACACGCCAAGTGAATAAAGTCCTCTTATATGGTGGCGTCGATTATGCCCATTTGATTCCTCCCTTTCCGCTTTGCTCCCTCCCTTTGTCCTACATTCTGCCTCTGCCTCTTCAGTCAAATGAGTTGTGGCCAGTGGCCGAGCTATGATAGGCAGATCATTACTCTGCGCTGTGTGCGCCAGGAGAATCGTCCTGAAGGACAAAGGAGGCGGAGAAGGAGACTAAAAGCAGGAAGGAGAATTGTAAGACAAAGGCATCAGGTTATCATAAATAACCCAAAATGAATCCAGTCTCTGGGTGAAGCACGCTAGGTATGGTTGCTGCGCTTCCCATCCCCCACGCCACGATGTTTTCTTCATTTTCCAGTCTGCAGATAACTTCTTTAGAGGATATTATAGTTCCCTTGCCATCGGGAAAGCACATTACTCCGTCGGCAAAGCTTTATCCACAGAGTAGAGCTTTAGGTTTCTACTGTCCATCTCTCTGTGTGTGAACGTATCTATGATAATGTAATCAGTAGCCCTACCAGTGTGTATGGTGATATCTGCACCTGCATAAATTCTCATTCGCTTGTATGTAAGCTCAAGACCTCGAAACCGAATGAAGGTCGACATTAAAAGCTGAGCTGTTAAAAGAGAATAATTTCAACTCCTGGCACACAATTTAATTAATCTCTGTGGACATTTCCACGAATAACAACATACATTAGTTTGACATTAGCTCCACAGTGTCTTTATGTTCACAACTAAAACAATGAAAAACAGTGAGTTACAACATCGAGCAGCGAATAAACAAACAAAATCTTGATTGTTGGCACCCAATCTTGGCATCCAAACAAGAGTGTTTAGTAACTATGCTTGCATTTTCCCTTGATCCACCTTGACTTTCTTTCAAGAAGTCAAATGTTGAATTAGATTTGTTTTCATTTTTCATTTCTGTTTGCTAAAGCTGAAAACTCCTGTCTTTCAAGTCTGCAAACAAATAAACAAATACCATTCTTTTAACACACACAAGTCTTTGAGGTTGGAAGTCCTCTTTCCCATCACCCCAATCCCTTTTCTCCAACATATTTAAGTCAGAATTCTGGCTGGACCACTCTAAGGAAGTAATGTCAACTTTTGTCAGAAGAAACATTTTCCCAAAATCTTTAAAACAAATTAAAAGTCAACTTTAAATCAAAATCTTCCAGGGGTCTGAAGACCTAGCTTCTTCTTATCTTCTGACTTTGCTTGAGGGGGAAAACCAGTAGAGCAATCTGCCTCCATTTAGTTCTCTCCTCTGCATCTTCTACCCTCACACCAACTAACTTCATGTCCACTTTCACTACATCCATAAATCTCATTTTTGGTCTTTCTCTCTGCCTCCTGTCCTGTGACTCCAACCTCAGTATCCTTCTGCAGATACAATCATCATCTCCACTTTAAACATGTCCAAACCAGCTCAGTCTGGTTTCTGTGACTTTATCCCTAAAACACAAAATGTCCCTCTGAAGTACTCACTCCTGATGGTATCCATCCTCATCACTCCCAAAGGGAATCTCGGCATTGTAACTCTGTAACCTTCGGTTCTGCTTCCTTTCTTTTCATCACTGACACTGTTTCTAAACCATTCAGCAGGGCTTGTTTCACTTCTGTCCTGTACTTTCATTCTTGCTGATCTCTTATGCCTATCACATTTCTCCATCCATTCCAACCTGCTTGGACCTGCTTCTTCACCTCTTCTCCACACTCTCTGTACTTCTCCATCTAAATCACTGACTATAGGTCCTTAAAGTCCTCCAGTTTCTTTACTTCTCCTCCCTTCAGTGCTCTGTTACATCCACTCATGGCCATGTCATTTGGACACATTCATTCTGTCTTCCTATGACTCATCCTTACTTCTCTTTCTCCAGTACTTACACCCGCTTCTCTAGCTTTTCCTCTTCCTGCCCCCTGCTCTCCCTACAGATTCCAATGCCATCTGCAAAGATCATAGTTCATGGAGACTCCCGTCTAACCTTATCAGTTAGCATGTCCATCACCAAAAGTAAACAAAAAGGGGCTTCGAGTCGATCCTTGATGGAGCCCCGCTGTCTTACAGGTCTCATGAACTTCACCACTCTATCATACTTCCTTTCTGCCATTCCAGACTTCCTCATTCAATACCACAGCTCCTCTCTCAGCACCCTGCCATACGCTCCATCTAAACAATAATGCGTGTACGTTAGAACAGCATAATCTTTCTTGACTCTGTTTTTGGGGGGTGGATGTTCCTGTAGATAGGCTGGGCTACAATGATGCATCAAATAGTCATTCTCTGCACCAGAGGTTCGCAAATCTTGTCCTCGAGATCTACTGTCCTGCAACTTTTAGGTGCATCTCTGCTTCCACACACCTGAATCAAACGGATGGCTCGTCACCAGGCCTCTGCAGAGCTAAAAGATGCTTTTAGGCGTGTCGGAGGCATCTAAAAGTTGCAGGAGAGTAGATTTTGATGGGTGGACTTGGGCGCCCTCCACAATCTGATCGATTTATATTTTAGATGTTACACCTGTTGTGTTGCAATGTTTAAAACAAAACAATAAGATATTCTGAAAGGAGAGCTAAAAATCTGGCTCACAGAACATTTCTTCATTTTTTCCTTTTCTTCTCCCTACTTGAAGCCAGATTGCCCTTCACAAGAGGTAATAGAGCCACTCTATCAAACACCTGTTCAACCACCCGCATGCCGCCCACCCCCCACTTATTTCCTAATGGGACAATAGCGAATGTGTTTGGTTGAGCTGCATTGCTACAGGAGGGCATTCCATCTTACTGTATCTTTTGTCTAAAACTTGTTGACAAGGTAGCTTACTGTAATCCATAACTAGCAGTGTGAGAACTATACTCACTACCTGTCAATGTGGATTGATGTTCTGCGCTTATTATTCAATTCCCTGCAGTCATGCTGTGTTGTTCTCCACCTGAATGACCTTGAGAGCCCGGGAGGATTTTTGGAGAGTCGCTGTCTTCACCTGACAAGTGACGTCAACAGAACGGACAGGGCTGCATGGATCAGCCCTTCACAGCTGAGAGGCTTTATGAGCATAAATGACAGAAAAATATTTTTGGGAATGGATCACTATTTACTCCATGGAGAAGCCAGCTTTTGCTCCAACTGTCTCTCTGTCTTTCCAAATGTCGATGTTTTTCCCTCTCCAAAAAGTGTGCTGAGTGGGGTCACGGCATTGGCAGTGGCAGCTATGGAGAGGAGAGAGGCCAAGGAGAGTGAGCCTGTCTGAATCAGATGTCTCCAATCCCCCCAACTATCTTCTTCCTGCTAATTAACCTGCTGACACCTCCTTACTGTGTATATTTTGGATGGGCTGGAGGGAGGGGATGCAGCAGGTGTGGACGGGAGGAGAGGCTCCAAATGATTTGAACTCAGAAGCATATGCTGTTTTGTGTCTGAACACAGGTTTGCACACCTTGCCGTTACCATGTGGAAAGCAACATGAGGTATCTGTTCATGTTTGTTGACATTTTGGTCATTCAGCAGATTTCATTTTTTCCAGCGACAGGAACCACGTTTTTTTGTCCACATGCAAATCTGTCAGACATTTTATGGAAAATACTGTTTCTAAATTTGTTGTTTGCAAAAATGTTCAGCTGTGTTGTTTTTAGAAGCATAAAAACACAGAAAAGCACCTAAAATGCAAGTGTAACAATGACAGCATATTACACTTGTATTCACCCCAATTTCATACATTCACTTTTTGAGTTTGTGCTTTCCTGTTTCAAAATTGTACCTGTAAACATCCATGTTTTGCCAATTTTCCTCAAATGTTTTGGCCTATTTTTCATTGTTACGCCCAAAATTATTTATACCCTGGCAGATAAAGATTTTAAAAATATATTTTTAACCAATCTTGTTGTTTCTGACAGAAAATGAGACAAATATTGCCAATGCATTTGTCCTAAAATATATATATATATATATATATATATATATATATATATATTGTTGAAAAAAATACTATTGGACTTTCAGGAATCATGCCATGTTTACAATTGCTGCCTTTTGCATAACCACGTGTAAGTGATTTATCTCTTCCAATGAGGTCCCAGTCTCTGAGGTTGTGAGGTCTCCTTCCTCTTTCTCTCCCTCCTGTATCGGATTCGATTTCAGTAAATATTAGCAGGAGTTATTGTATGCATTTTATAGAAAAGCAGCAGTTTATAACTGATAACTAATATCTGACCACCTTATACACTTTATATTACACTCAGTTTTCCTTTACACATATTCTGATTCTCATTTGGGGCAGTTGACTCTTATAAAATATGACAGATGATGCCTCCTCTGATCAAGCCATAATATCTCTGAGTGGTAGGCGTTATATAATAGCGTCATGATACCACATTCCCTGACTATGAGCAGAGTATTGGAAAATACTGTAAATTGCTGGTTGTTAAAGCACCATTTCATAGCCAAAAAGTAAGGTATAAAGCAATCAAATCTGCAATGGTATGAAATGCAGAAGGGGTTAAATGAAACTGAAAAAAATGAAAAAAGTTGCATATATTCGGAAGGACATTTAAGGATGAAGCTCCAAGATTATTTAAATAATTTCTCTGTCAAACTGCACAGAAAAACTGAATGGATATAATGGTCAGAAAATCCTTTGTTTTCTTCTTCCTCTCTTTGGTGAAGAATGTTGACAAAACACCATTGATTCATATAAAGCTATAGTAGAACCTCAAGTCTCTAAATGAACAGTAAGATGTAGCTATCACATACATATTATGTCCTATACAAGGCTTAGCTTCATATGTATAAATATATACATATGAGAGAGTGGAGCAGCCGGGCGCCCCCTATGGGCCTGGCTGGGATGATGCTACTGTCATCATCCTATATTTGCCCTCTGGTCTCAGATGCATTGTATATGTTTCAACTAATATTGACACAATACCCCCCAAAAAATGGGGGTATTTTCTCTTCCACCTTAATAAAAGGGTGTCAATCCACTGAAGCGGTATCATGACACAAAAAAATCTCACATTGTCTGAAAGTTGTTTTCTGCTCCACTGGCTGTCCTTCTTAACATCAGGACCTAAACGTTCTCCGATCCTGAAGCACTACTCTACTGGTGCATCCTGAATCTGAGGATGGGGGGGCAGGTGCTGCAGCTGGTGTGCTTAGTGCCTCCATTCAATCTTGAACAGAACAAAAGTTCAACTGAGTTATAAGCAGCATGAATACAGGTGTGTGGATGCCAATAAGATACCAACCTTGTTAGCCCAAGAGGCCAAAGGATTCCAAATCTGACTGTGCAGTGTCCAGTTTCAGGTTGCCGAACCTGAAACCAGTTGGTTTAATTTGCAAAGCAAGTCCAAGTGACAGCCTCTTAACCCCAAAACTTTATATCCAGTTGCCATGCTCCCATTAGTATCAATTCTGACTTTCTCATTTTGTGGAGCGAGCGAGCACGTTTGTTTGTTCTGATGAAAATGGGTTCCTGAAGGTAATTGCATCCGTGTTGCGTTCTGCGTGTTGTTCATTAGTCGAAGGAGTTATAAATGGGAGCTCTCACAGCGTATGTTCACGTCAGGCTCTGCTGCTCTCTCTGCCACCATGGACGACATGTGCATCGCTCACTCCCTCGCAGGAACAGATGAATTTATGGCTGCACCCTGCCAACGGGAACAAAATGCAGAAGGCAAGGAGGCAGTGGAGAGGGTGAGGGGGGTGTAAGGAGTGAAGGAAGAGTAGGGAGACCAAGGCCTTGGAGGCCACAGAGAGATGGAAGAAAGCAGAGGACTAAAGACACGTTTAGAAATGATGGCTCAAAAGATAAAACAAAGCAAAGAAAAAAACATTTTTGCTGAAGCTGAAGGGGTAGAAAAAGGAGAAGAATGGGAGGTACAGTGTGGCAGATCAGGCAGACGGACAGAAGAAGTTTCCAGCACTCCACCCATCAGAGAGCTCAGCTGTTCAGATGTTTGGTTGGCGATAAAGGCAGACAGACAGATTGCAGCCAATGATATGTGTTGGGAATCATCTCAGAGATGGGCTAATGACAGGAGGGGAGAAACAGGCAGATGGCTCCCGTCATGGAAATACGCTTGTAGTACTATCCCAACGGTTTACCCAGAGACTGCTTGAACGTTTGGGATTGAGGAGAATAAGAAATTATTATTATTCTGCTTGGTTTTACGTTTCTCGAAAATCTACTGTCTTAACATTTTTGTTCCATCACAACATTTCCTTTTATCCGAAAATCTTGCACTGAGATTGAGATTTGAGGACATTTTGAGGTGAATTTAAGGGGATCTAACCCATATGATGGAGTCAGCAAATGACTCCAAATGATGACTGTAAGTGTGACAAGCTCTCACTAGTCTGGCTCCTTAAAGCTCTTTCTTACGCGGCACATTTCTTCAAAAAAACAAAAAAAGAGGTATTGAATCGGAGGGTCATCTTTAAGTCTTTACTGCACTTAATAAAGGGAAATAAAAATAACACACAGATTCAAAACAAATAGAAAGTGATGGTCAAAAGAGTGTTACTCTCAAGGTGCCAGACTTCTACAATGAGCAAGTTTCATCTTTCATAAACTAATTAGTTAATAACCAATCAAAAGGCACCACGCAATAAGCTTAAACACAATACAATTACAAATGCTTATCTTTTTCAAATAGCAGAGTAACAAATGAAACTCAACAAAAAATAACATTTTGTATTAAGTTTGAAAAAAATGTATATATGGCTCCTACAATGACATTTAAAGCTACTGTACAATAAAAAGCTGAAGCAAACTGCCATATTTATGCTTTCTTTTCCTCTTGCAATATGCCATAGAGGAACATTAACATGCTCAGTCCAACAAATGGCACAAAATCATTGTAGGTATTTTGTGAAGAGTCAGAGTACTTGTGAGTGCAGGTGGGAAGCGAACAACCCCACTGTGGGAGTGAACAATAATGGTAAAAAATCCAGCAGGAGTGGAATTAAGAAAACAGTCCCACAGAGGGCCCATACTCTGTAGTTCTTCACTCTTTGGTACAGCCACTTGTAAGTAAATTGCATTTTAATGGAGCCCTCCACATTGTGCCTTGTAGCTTCCCTTAAAGGGGCATTGCTGCCAGACCCACATGTAAACAGAGCCGTTAATCTTGGCTGAACTTCTGATTTGATTATTCCAATTCATCAGCTCGTGGTTCAAGCATCTTTATGTTCAGTCCATCTTTAAGTTGTCATTTAATTATTACCAGTGTTGGGGAGTAACGGATTACATGTAACGACGTTACGTAATTTAATTACAAAAAAAGAGTAACTGTAATTCGTTACAGTTACAATGAGAAAATATGTAATTCAGTTACAGTTACTTCCGAAAATATTAAGAATTACAAATTTAGTTAAATTTTTTTTTTTTAAATATAAACAAAAACCTTTGCGAAATATGTAATGATATTTTTATTGCTTTGCGCCCTATATCGCCGTTTCCCGCTACGGCTCCTTGTCTCT
>CAEFZY010042697.1:0-10052 GCA_903066815.1 Brachyrhaphis roseni
CTGGTGCCAATCTCCAGCAGTCATTGGCCAAAAGAGTTAGCATTTTGATTCACAGTCATGTTTTGTAATCCTATTTTCACAGTTGAGTTCTTCACTGAAATGCAGCCTTCGTTACTTGTCGGCAAACCAATGACTACTTGAGGAGCAATAGAAGAACATTTCTTCCTTAAGTGTCTCTATGCAGCTTTCCCTTAAAGCTAGCTGGTTTTCTGTTTTAAAGACAGAACCAAAAAGCCAACCTCATAGCGTCTAGCCTAATTTCTGCTGCAGTATAACGCATAGAGTGATGCCTCTCTACAGCCTAGAGAAACATAATGGCAGAGAGCTTATCTGGTGTTTTCTTCGAAAGAAGAGTTTCTGTTACGTAACTATCAACCGCACTCTTTGTTTTGAAATTAGGCGCCCATTGTTTGGACATGTTGTGCTTAGGAGTCCAAAGGGATCACTTATTAATTTGTTTAAATGGTGCCAAGCCTTTGTTTTTCTTCTGACGGATATGCATTGATTTTCCTAATTATCCCAACTCTTTCACCAGAAAGTTGCTTTCATTTTCATTTCAAAACATGGGGATGTTTCTGGCAGTATTTCTCCTTTCAGCAGCAGCCTATACCTTAAGATGTTGATCGACTCTATTTTCTTTCATCACATGAATCTTTTGCAACAATCGTTTCGTTCAGTATATCATATTTAAGCTGTTGCACAACCACGGCCACTTCCCAGGAAGAGAGACAGCTGATGAAAACGGCAGATAGTAGGAGATGAGAAAACTGGGAAAGATTACATCTCCTTTGTTCAGTCATGAGTGACAAACCATAAATTACGTCCTCATGTTCGAGAAGATGTGTGTGATACTAAAACACAAGGACGTTTGACAGACTTGTTTTGACATTTTAAGCAACACTTGTGGCTGCGGAAAAAGTAGCAACATTGTTGAGGTATGCTGGTCAGTCAGGTGGTATACCTGCGGCTCACTCTGTATGAACTGCAACATTAGGAATGAAGTCTACCTGTTTCAGTCAACACCATGGCAACCAGTGTTGAAATTCACCTGGGCATGCAGACTGCTTCTGCAAACAGCAACAACTCAGTCACAGAGTGGTAGGCCACCTAAAACAACAGCACACTGAAGAGGAGAGAAGTCTAGAGATATTTATGGAATAGGTTTCCTCGACCATCCAAGCATTACACTGCCAACTGCAACACAAAGTGTCCAATATAATGGTGTGAAGCATGAAGACGTGTTCCCTGGTATGATAAATCATGCTCCACTGTCTGGCTAAATTTGATGGATGAGTCTGCCGGTTGCCATATAAACTTTGCGTGATGACGGCGTTGTGCTGAGTGTAAAGTTAGGTGGGCGGAGAACATTATGTTGTTCGGTTGGAGGTTTTTTTGCGTGGAACCCGTTTGCGGATTACACTTTCCTGTACCAACATGACTCTAGATGCGTTTCCATTGACCGTATAACTGTGGAAATAGGAATTACAAAACTAATTTTGCTTAATGGAAACACACCAATTAAAAAAAAATGGATGGGAAGTCAAGGTTTTTAATAAAAGGTTTTTGCACTAGGACGAAGTACTAGTACTGCGATGGAAACACTTTTTTGCGCATCACATGAGTCTTGTGATCCACAAACAGTCGTTACTGCTGGTGCAAAAGACGAAGACGACAACAGGAAGTGGTCAGAGGATGATGGCACAGCAGGATTTATCGTGTAAACAAACTTATTCATGTGTGGTTTTAATTGTGTTTCTTATTTAATGGAAACACACAATTGCGCAATTGTGTGTTTTCAACATTAGTGGGATATTGACAGTTTTGTGGACGTTTGTAATGGAAACGCAGCTTCTGTTACAATGCAAGCAGAAGGTCCATATAGACATGGATACGTTTATCCTGGTCTGTCATGAACATTGGGCTCATTCTGAAAGCTTTGTTTTGTACTTTATGTTCTTTGTGTTGGTTTTCAAGTGTAGTCTCTATTCTTTGTACTACTCTACATACTTTTTTGCTTTTCTAGCAGCACCTGTTGCTTTCTAGCTCTCAGCCTTGTACTTTCATTTGGTGCTCAGTCACGCTTTGTTTTGTTTTGGTGTTCTTCATCTGAACCTCGTGTTCTCCTGCTGTTTTCCAGCTCCTCCACTTACAGCTGTTTTAAGTATGCTTAATCAGTATCACTTGTTTCCCATGCTAGCAATCACCCTCCCTTACACATATTGCTTCCAGTTCATCCGACTCAGTTTCCAGCTCTTCCCGTAAAGGTTCCTGCCTCTCGCTTTGTATAGAACCTTGCTGCTCGTGTAACGTCAGTGTCTGACCTCCCAAATGGATTTCTGGAAGAAACACATCCCTAAAAATGATGGAAAACCTTAAAAAAAAATGTACCTTGTTACAGCATGTTGAGGCAAACGTCTCAACAGTTTTGGATTCATTCAAAAGTATTCTCTTTCCTGGACGATCTGGCTCTCATACGTGACACTATTTTCATTTTGACCCGTGTTTCACCAGCAGCTTTAAACAGTTGCCAAAAACACTCGCCTCAAATCTAAACACGTAAAGCTTACATTATAAGCCGGCCTGTTAGTGTGATGAGTCATCATCTAGCGTGGGCGCAAAATCACAACCCGATGCGTCTCTGAAAGTACAGTTCGCCGTAGTGGGATACCTAATGGTGTGTTGTAAATGCTGCTTAAAATACTTCAGTAGATATTGTGACTGCTATCTTCTAATGAAGTGGGTTTTATGACATTTGCGGAGCAGCCAGGAATGTTCCAAAAAAAAAAAGAAACCACCTCAGACTTTGAGTTTGCCGGCGTCCTTATTTGAAAGCGGTTTTTGACTGGAGAGGATCGGCGCTCTGTTTTTAACTCCCTTAATGAGATGGTGCGTCGAGTCTCGGTCCCCGTTTTAACGTCACAGACACGACGAGAGGTCAACTCAGGCTTCCTGATTGTGACATCACGGGGCCACCCGCTGCAGAGAGCGAAAACAGGGGAAAGCAGGAGAGACGGAGGCAGAGGGAGAAAAACGGAGGGGCAGTCTGGGTGGGAGGGTTGGAAAGCGGCAGTGGCTTTGTTTTTGCCCAGCCCCAAACAGCCCCGCGGCGACCACACCCTCTCAGAAATTCCTGCTGCAAAAATACTTTGGCTTTTTTAGCAGCGCAGTTAGGAAAACATGAATGTTTTCTTGTTCCCACTCATGTTAGAAAACGTTTTGTCTTTGCCTCTACAGGGCCTTGAAAGGGACATTTGAATATTTCTCCATGTTTTTAGAGGAATTTTATTGAGTTCAGTATTGTGCAACAAAACATCTGGTTTTGGTGAAGATAATCGCTTGGGGTAATTATTAGCAAAACTAGTAATTTACATCAAAATGACCAAGTCAGGGCACAATCTAGTTGACAAAAAAATAAGAGGCAAATAGTTCAGATTCACTTATTGTTTATAAATACCAAACTGATGTGATGTAGATATTAAAAGAACAACAGATGAAGAGATGAGTCCAGCAAGATACGACACAAATATGGAATAAATATAAAAAACGTCTCTCCATTATGCAAGTTTTTTGAGAAAATTAATTCAACTTTACAGTTAAAGTACTTTAACCAGCAAACTCACTGAAGAAAAAGTTTGAAAATGAAAAAAAAAAAAAGATCTGAAAGTGAAAATATGTTTGAGTCTTAAAACAAGACATGAATCTGGAAAGTAGTTTTGAACATTTGTTTCAGTTTCAAAACTTTTTTCTTTCAGTTAATTTTTTTTTTCTTTCAAACAAACTTTCTGGCCCCAATTTAGCTCCATATTTCTTCCCTAACGTTCTCAAGCAAACTTCAAAACCCCTTTGGCACATCAGCTGGATTTTTACTGAAGGAAGTTGGTTACACTTATTTTTTTTAGGACATCCCAGTAAAGAGGGGCTGGGAAAAAGAAACAAAACAACTTCTGCAATGGCCAGCAAATTGACTTTTATGCAGTGGATTGGGAGTTTTCAGATTTTTGTTGCGAACTCTGCAGAAAGGTTTGGATGTAAATCGCTGTGCGCGAGTTGCTGAGCAGATGGCGCTCCACGCAGCTGGCCAGGTTTGGCTCAGACTGCTTTCCAAATACTTCTCAGTTCAATTTGAAACAACTGATGGATTTCAGCTGATGGAGCTCCTAAACATGTTCTGACTTTATCCAGCTCTTCACATCTCTTGTTGCCTCAGCAGGGGCCCACTGAACTAGCACTGACTAAAATTAACTTGTTCCTGCAGCTGAAAAGAAATAAACATTTGACATACATCTTGTGGGGGTCCAGCCGCTGATGCTTTAACACATCGCAGACTGAATCCTCCTCACCAGCTCCTACTCTATCGTCGAGAGGGATAACTTGGAAGCAGCAAACGTAGAGGATCGGCTCTATCCTTCACATTGTCTGGGAACAACAGCTGGGGAAAGAAGGACTTCATGGTCAAATCCTCGCCATCAACAGTCGAGATGATTGATCAGATTGAACTTATAGTGTCTAAAAAACACAAATGAAGTATTTTTTTTAAGAAATTGGATATTAAATGAACAAACTGTCTCTGTTGCCTGGATGCTAAGCCACACTACTCCCATGAGGCACAACAAAATATGTGACTTTCATATCCCAGTTTTCCACTATTTTTGACGTTATTTTAATTGTTTTGTTTTTCATTTTCAGTAAACTTCCAACACACTGGCGGCACGGTGTGTTTACTGTAGTGGGGGGTGTACAGGAGAAAAAGCAAACACATCTGGACAGGAACCGATCCGAGTGCAGTGTTGACCGCTCAGCTCCTTCAGACTAGCCAGTACCAGTTAGCAAGCGCCTGGTGGTGTTTGCTAATTGCTGCTGGTTAGCCTCAGTGATCAGCTCAGCTTGCGATGTTCTGTCAGTGAAACGCTGTTGAAAATGTTCCTAAAGGGTTAATAGAGGAGCGCTGTTGTGATGACGGCAGGGTTTCACAAAGAGCAGGAGTTTTTAAAGAGACAGAGGCCCAATTTCAAGGCATCAAATTAGAAAGTATAGGTTGTTTCAAGTCCTATTTGGTACATGTATCATTTTTATACCAACTGAAATTAACATAGATATTTGACTACACTATAAAATGACACCATGTGCCTGGAAAACACATAACACATTGATTCAAACTGTTATTATATTTTCCCATTTAATTGTTTCATTGAATAATAAATTTCGACCATTAAAGTATATTGAAAAGAATATTTTTAGATATTTGATATATGTCTATCCAGCTTAATTTAAACCGTCATATTTATTTATGTTGGCTTTTAATAGTTCTTTAGAACTTGTTTCACAGGGGAAAATTTAAAAACCAAAGTCTGGAGCAGAAAGGAGGAGAAGAGGAGAGTTGGAGGCGTGTACAGGAATCTCAGATGACCTCATCCCAGGGAAAACCGTCAGCTGGTCTGGCTCAGATGGAGGCCCGTGGTCACAGAGGACATCCTGGAGGTAACTTCTGCACTCTTCAGGCCTCAGTATTGGATGGTGATTACTGTGTGGGTCGACCACTCCGGAGGAGGTAGATGAGTCTCGTCACTCCGTGACGTTCCACCTGAATTGTGTTGTAAAAGCTGGTTGTCATTGTCACCATTGCTGTTCTGAAACTTCAGTTTTAAATGCTGATTTTTGACGTGCACACACTTTTTTCCCCTCCTCACAAAGCTGTGCTCTAGTGAATTATGATGTCAAACAAAGAAATGCTGACACATTTTTGTCTTTCTCTGTTTACTCGGTAGTTGTATCCACTCTTAACGTGTGGTTTAAACGTTAAAAGGTCTCACCAAACCCTCTGTCATCTCCGGTGGGTTTGGTGAGATGAACAGGAATCCCCTCTTCTTTCCCACTGCTCAGCATGGACCTCTCCCTGCTTCTTTAAACTCTTATTACAGCCATAATTCTCCTGCTGTACCCTCGTTTCTCCTCTCACCTTTCTTTCCACCCCTCCCATCCTCTCTGCTGCTCCGCGTTATAAATAACACACCGCCTGCTTTTACTGGAGGTAAAACCTGAACACCAGCATTTAATTAGCGCAGCTAAAACAGATGCTGGCGTTTCGGGTTTGGCCGTGTTTGTCGAGGCGAGCGCAGAGGGGAATTATTTGGGTCTGTCGCGGGACAAAAGCAGGCCGGGAATGACAATGCTGCTCTGAGAGAGCTGGGCTTATCCCGGCTGGCAGCGTGGATTTCCTGCCTGCAGTCCACTTTCAGTCCCATCAAACACACATGGTCTCACACACGGGTCCCTTCCTGAAGGGTTTGGGTCGCTCTCTTTCAAGCGAGTCAGTCAAACCAGATCAGGTTCCAAAATTCACTTAAGTTTTTGCAGATTCTGCCGTCCCAGATGTCTTAGTTTTTTTTTTACTTAAATATTAGAATATTTTGTTGAGCTACTATTTGTTCCACTTTGTCATTTTCCCTTCAGCTTACAGTCATGAAATACTTGTGTTGATCCATCATACAAAATCCCAATAAATACATCAATGGGACAAAAAGATGAAAACAACTTTTCATCTTTTTAGAACTTTTTCTGTAAAGTTTTAAAAAACTTTACAGAAAAAGTTCTAAAAAAACGTTACGCTTTTTTAAAGTTGTTATGATTCCTTGAACAGTTAGGTCTATGGGCTATACAAGACATGTTCATTAAATTATTATTAAAGTTATCCTTAGACGAGATTTTAGTTTTTTCAGCTCTGCCTATCTTGAGCTCCTTTCAGAATGAGCCGTTTTATGGCCTCTTGTCACTTTAAATCCGAATAAGCTGCTGCTTGGCCACATCTCCTCTCCCCCCAACCCAAACAGTTAAACTCGCATGTGAAAATGGCTGCAAACAGAGGCTCAATTATACAATCGTACGTGTTTGAAAAGCAGAAGTGCAGCCTCCTGCACAAACAGCAAGAATTCAGCAAGTGGCTTCTGGATGTTAAGTCAAGGACAAAGCATTTGTGTTTTCCAGCAGCCATTGTACAGCGCATACAGTGGTAAAACCAGCCCACTAAATGTTTTGGTGCTCTGCTAGGTGACAGGTGGAGCACCGCTGGGGTTGCTAGGCGAAGGGCAGCGTCTGCTGATTTGTGACATTACAGTTGCAAAGTTTTTGAAACGGCTCATTTTCTCTACACCAAAAAACATTGATTTATTGCCAAATAAAGAAAAACGGAAGAAAGAAACAAAGCAGTAGAGACCCTAATGGGAAGTACAAAAATGTGCAAAATATGAATGTAATGGCAGAATCATGCTGTGCAACCACTTTTTTGTGCACCACAGAAGCTTGTTAGAGATGATGAGAAGATGGATGGAGCAAAATGCAAGGAAGACAACCTGGCTTTGACAGGAGCTGCAATGGATTAGTTTAAATCCAAGCAAATTCATGTGTTCAAATGGCCTAGTCGAAGTCCAGATGGAAATCTGACTGAGAATCTCTGATCGAACACAAACTAGCAAAGAGGAAAGGGGAGGGAGGCTTGATGTAACCCACATCTTCCATTAAAATTTGTGATCATGGAGAAATCTGTGTCTGTTTCAGAACTTTGAATTCCAATGAAATACCTTAAAATCAGCTTGAAAAACTTGAAACGGTGTTCCGGCGACGCACCATGATCTCTATTGTTTGACCAAATGACATGGCGTACACCCTGGTAATCCTCCACCGGCAGGAAGGAGGCTTGTAAAGAGGCATCCGCTGTGATTGTAGCAAAGAGGAGCCGGTTATCTAAGGAGTGATTGGCGATACATTCCCCAGTAGGCTCTCGGTGTTCTATGGGTTAATGATTTTGTGCCTCTCTCCACACACACATTCCCAGAGGGACCTTTAGCAGACACACTGAGGATGACTGTTTTCTTCTCTATTGCCATGGAAACGTTAAACATTTCAGTCTGTTAAGCACAAGTCGACGGAGCTATGACTCATTTTAACCCCTCCCGGCTCGGCCACTTACAGTACAGAGCCCGCTGTACCTCTCCCACACACACTGGGAACAAAAAAACAAAAGGAAGAAGCTCACGTCAGAACGCTCACATGTCATTAATCATCTCACTTTCATAACCTGCCAACAGGTCTGATATATGGGGGGACTTAATTAAGTTTTAATTACTTTAAATGGAAGCAGAATGGGGATCCGTCACCCCAATCTAACGGGGACATAATGGACACAGTGTGCATTCATTCTCTCTTGGCTGAAGATCTTCCTCAGAGTTTTCCATTGTTTGCCGATGGAACATGACAAAGACCGCTGCTGGCTAATGCTGAGTGGAAAGAAAAAAAATGTAAAATCGGATAGAAAGGAGGCGACCTGAACCATATGAGATCCATGTGTTGGAAGATTTAGTTTTGCCTCAAAGGTGGACTGACAGTAATGGGTTGAGGCGATGTGTCAGAAATAGCCCAGGAATCCCGACAGACAGGTAATCTGCAGCCTCATCCCAGCAGCTAAATGAAGACATTGACCCACAAGTCGGCGGCTAAAGATGGAGCACAAGGAGCGAATTAGTCTCTGACCAAGTTCAGCTTTTCAAAATGTTTCTGGCACACCTTCACCCTGCATGGAGAAGGTCACAGATCTGCTGAGGTGACAACTCAAGCAATACTTGAAGGGCTAACACACAACTTGACGAAAGCCACAAATCGAAACGCGTTGGTCTACCAACAAAGTAGTTTTTTGTTTTTTTTTAGGATTTTAGGGCTGGAGTTTTTTTTCTATTTTCCAACAATGGGGAGACAGGAAGCATGTCGAAGCAAAGACATGTGGCAAAGGTACTGAGGTCGGGAGGTGAAGCCGGGACAATTGCAACAAAGACTATAGCCTCTATCAACTACACCATCCGACACCTTTTATTTTCTTGACCAGTTGGAAGACAGAAAGTAGAAAAACATGTAGTTTGTTTCTGTGCATTGGAAAAACTTTAGCAACCCTTTAGCTTTTCTGCTTTTTGTTCTGCTACAACCCCAGACATCAATGGCAACATATTTCATTGAGATGGAGTTACAAAAATTATTTCATAACTTTGAAAAATAAGGAAAATGATGCATAATTAGTTTTGCCAGTTGTTTTGTGAGGGCCTTTATAAGATAACTTTCCAAATGGCATCATGAATAAGCAAATTCATGTCCATTCATGTCCTAATTGTCCATATTTGAGGAAATTTGCCGTTGTCTTTGACCCAACAATACCAGACAAGACAGGAAGACCAAGAGACACCTCAGACGGGTCAGAAATAAAGTTGTGAAGCGCTACGGGGGGTTAGGGCGGTGAAACAAAAGCTTTAAGCATCTCACAGACTTCTGTTCAATCTGTTATCTGAGAATGTAAAGGCACGACTACCAAGCTGCAGTGAGAAACTCTCCACCTAAACTGACAGGATGGGCAAGGAGAGAATTAATCAAAGAAGCAGTCAACACACCAAGAGAACAGCAGAGAGAAGAATAACTCTCAAACATGCACTCCACTAATCTGACCTTTATGAAAGAGGAGCAAAAAGTGAGCAATTGTTTTTAAAAGAAAGTTATATTAGTTCCATGTAGGAGACTCTACAAGCCGCATTTCCATTACAAATGCTTGCAAAACTTTGTTGACATTCTGCTAATGTTGAAAAAAACAATTTCCCAATCGCTGTGTTTCCATTACATAAGAAACACAATTAGTTTACTCACGCGACAAGTCATTAAAAAACACGCGCCGCCATGATCTCCCTCACCTCCCGCCCTTTCCAACTACTTCCTGCCGTCGTCTTCTTCGTGGTTTCACGCCAGCGGCAACATCTGGTTGTTGATCATGTGACTCGTGCGGCGTGGAAAAAAAGTGTTTCCATTACAGTTTTGTGAAATCAACCAATTTCGATACTTGCCGAAAGAAAACAGCTCAACCTAGCGCCAAAGCTTTTTGTAGAAATTGACTTGATTCAATTCGAAATGTCAAATTGTGCAATGATACGACCAATGGAAACGCAACTACTATCTATCTATCTATCTATCTATCTATCTATCTATCTATCTATCTATCTATCTATCTATCTATCTATCTATCTATC
>CAEFZY010042700.1:0-18578 GCA_903066815.1 Brachyrhaphis roseni
TCCCCGCACCGCCTGCTGCTAATAAAAGATCGTAGATCCACGTTCTTTGAGTAAATATGGCAAAAATTGGTCGGGACTTTTTCGCATTCCGTGAATATTGGTCGGGACATGTCCCTACCGTCCCTACCCAAACCTACGCCCATGAAGGCATAGATCAGTGGAAGAAAAGAGTGTGGCAGAAATGTTTTTATAATAATAATTATCACATATTTGACAAAATGTCAATTTGTTCTTCCATCCATCCATTTTCTGTTCACCCTTGTCCCTAATGGGGTCGGAAGTTGCTGGTGCCTATCTCCAGCTATACGTTCCGGGCGAGAGGCGGGGTCACCCTGGACAGGTCGCCTGTCTGTCGCAGGGCAACATAGAGACAAACAACCATGCACATTCACACCTAGGGACAATTTAGAAAGACCAAGTAACCTGACAGTCATGTTTTTGGACTGTGGGAGGAAGCCGGAGTATCCGGAGAGAACCCACGCATGAACAGGGAGAACATGCAAACTCCGTGCAGAAAGACCCCGGGCCGGGAATCGAACCCAGAATCTTCTTGCTGCAAGGCAACAGTGCTGCCAACTGCGCCACTGTGCAGTCCTCAATTTGTTCTTATTTATAAAAAATATTATTAGTGACATACAAGTCCTAATGCATGTTGAGTCTCTAAATCTGAAGGTCTAAAATTATTTTGAGGCACGGTTGAGCCTCTAACTTTAGACTAGTAGAGAGTAAGAGTCCAAGTTGACTGCAATTAGTATTATTGTTTTTTTACTTAACAGTTTTCAAAATTACAGACTTTCTAAACTTGGAATTCTGTGTCTGACGTTGAATTTTCCAATTAATTGGGGAAGGAGGTCCCCAATTTTTTCTCTTTTTTTGTGCAAGCCAATAGCGGATGGAGGTGGAGAGATTGCAGAGTTTACTTTTCGATGAGCTTGTCAAAGTTGCCATACATTGGGGAGAATGTGAAGGGGGATGGCAGCCCCGTGCCAGATCTTTCCAGTGAGGGAACTTCATTTATTTTCGTGGCGATCCAGTCAGAACCGCGCGCTTTTACGCACTTGGAAAGCTTTTCGCAAACTTTGGAGGCGCTAAAATAAGCCCAGTAACAAACTATGGCTGAAGCGCACAGCTTACTTACTGAGGATCCGTGCAGTCCACAGAGCAGCGGCGGCTCTACGCCCCGGCACGAACCGGACCGGAAGGTTGGGAACTCTCCCGCCGGACCTGACGCGCTGGCTGCGGTGCGTCCGCTCGCTGGAGCGGAGAGCTCCCCGGAGGACGAGCGGTTCCCCGCCTGCATCCGGGACGCGGTGTCGCAGGTGCTGAAAGGGTACGACTGGTCGCTGGTGCCCGTGCCGAGTCAAGGGGAGAGGGGGCTGAAGAGCAAACCGCACGTGAAGAGGCCGATGAACGCCTTCATGGTGTGGGCGCAGGCGGCGCGGAGGAAGCTGGCGGACCAGTACCCGCACCTCCACAACGCGGAGCTGAGCAAGACGCTGGGCAAGCTGTGGAGGTGAGTGGAGGATTTTATAGACGTAGAGCAAAAATATAAGGAGGGTAAGATTCACAGTACAGTTGAAACACAACAGATAATAAGTGCCCAAGTTATTCTTGCAAATAGATATGATGGAGACTTTTGGCATTTGAAAATTGAACATTTGAAAGATTACATTGTAGGGTTGGCATATGTGGTTGACCCAGCCTAATGAGTGAGGTTCACTACTTGAAAAATGAAAAAAATGAGATTAGAATTTTTGAAGTGAGGTTCTTTTTAAAATTATAGTCCTTGATATCTTAAATTTAATCGATTACTTTCCTGGTTCCTTCATTTTTCATTAATTTAGATTAGTTAAACCCAGAGGCCGAAGCCAACAGGAAGACACAATCATGGAGATCCAAGACATAAGTGGGTCTCTGCCACCTAAAATCTAAATCTAAAAAGACACCTTTGCTGTTCATGTAAATGCTATTTTATGGGCCTTTGAATTGTTGTGACATTTGTATTGAGCTGTATTTTACACAGCAGCTGATCCATATTTATATAAGTAATGTTATCCCTGTTTAAAATATCACAATATGTCTGAGATAAAACTAAAGCAATGTGAAAAAAAGCACTTCTTTCAATTGTCTGTTTTCCACATATTAAAAACCAATTTCATATATGAGCACATGATTCCTATGAGGTCATTCCATCAAAAGGTGTGTAATTTATATCTTAATGTCAGAATTTAACTATAAGGTTTCAATTGAAATATAGCTTAAAAATATGTAACATAGGTTTTGCTGAAATAAAAGCACTATTACAAATGAAAGACTCTATTTTCACACCAACCAATAAAGAGCCACAACGCTCACTAACCACTATATATGGAACATTTTACAACTACTCGCAAATTTCAATATTCTGCTCTTTTCAGCTGTTTTTGAGTCACAGTCTTTCAGTGCTTTTTTAAATATAAATCAAGGCAAATGAATTAACCCGGAGTTAATTAGTAATACTACTGTGGTAGACTCTGCAGTTTACTCTTTAACAGACATGCCGCTCGTTGCCATCTTATCAGCCTAACGTTATGAGGCTGATAAGAGGTATTGGTGTTGCTCCAAGATGTTTGTTTTAAGTTAGGGAACAATGTACTAAGTTTATATCAAACCGCTAACTAGCAGTGCACAGCAATAAGTGAGTATCTTGTATATCAACACTTTGGAGTTTATTCTTATCACCTCGGTTAAAGGATTTAAACCATTTGAACTGTATGATGGGAAAATGTTCCAACCTTTAAATCACACAGTATTGCTAATACCAGTCTCTGCCTTTTCTAAATAAGAGATACTGCTTAGCCCACTTTGAAGAGAGAATGCCTCGGTCCAGTCACTTCTTCCTGCCTTTTGTTTCAGACTTCTCTCTGAAACAGAAAGGCGGCCATTTGTAGAGGAGGCTGAAAAGCTGAGACTGCAACACAAGAGAGACTATCCAGACTACAAATACCAACCTCGAAGACGCAAAAGTGCTAAACCGGGCCAAGGGGACCCGAGACCACAACACCAGCCCCAGCAGGGCTTTTATAAGACGGAAGCTGGGTTGACCCGGCTAGGTGGTATAGGAGAGGCCCCCAAGCATTACAATCCAGACAGACCAGGTGACGAGATTACAAAATCTCAGCAATTACAATCGTTCATGTAAAGTGAAAAAAACTGAATGTTTTTTGTCTGTTTGTTTTTAGGTCAAACTCATGGTCCTCCAACACCCCCGACTACCCCTAAAACTGAGCTCCACGCTGTTAACAAGCATGATGCCCATCGTCCTGTTGACACTAGCTCCGCTATTCATTCCAACCGAAACATCGACTTCAGCAATGTGGACATTTCAGAGCTAAGCACCGAGGTCATCGGCACCATGGATGGCTTTGATGTGCACGAGCTGGACCAGTACCTGCCCCTGAACAGCCACAGCACAATTCTTCCAGCCCAGATGGAACCCGGCAGCCTGAATGGATCATATGCCCCCCAACGCCCCCAAGCTCACTCCAGCAGCACAGTCAGCTGTACCCTCAAAACGGCTGAAGGGACATCGGCACAGGAGGACACTGGCCAAAAACCTCAGATCAAAATGGAGCAGATGAGCCCGGGCCATTGCAGCTCATCACCTTCCTCTTCTACTTCACCTCCTCCGCCTTCACACCAACCTCAGTACACCTCTCTTAGCTCCTCCACCTCCGTGTCCCCTCCTAACCCACCGGACTACACTGACCTTCAGAACGCCAGCCTCTACGGTGTGTTTTCAGGTTACCCCGCCGGCCTGTACCAATATCCGTACCTTCACTCATCTCGCAGGTCGTACGCCGCTCCGCTCATCAACAGCCTGGCCTTGGCGCCGCCTCCACGCAGTCCTCCCTCTGTCTGGGAGCAGCCCGTCTACGCGTCACTCTCCAGGCCTTGACAGGGACTGAAGTCTGCCTTCAGACTCAACCGCAGCTCACAGACAGTAAACAAAATCTCATCTGTTTCTGTGAAAAACATCACAGGCCTTTGTTGTCATGCAGAAGAAATCTCAAGACTTACAAGTACTTAGAAATATGTTTGAAATTGGACATCTTGAAAGGGTAAATCAATAAAATTCTCCAAACTCAAATTCATTTGGCATTCCATGCCTTTGTAGTTTTAGCTGAATCTTAAAAAATCCTTATAATCAAGACCTCTGCTACCCACCATGCACCAGGGTTGTTTCATACCAGCTTTGACAACCAGTGTTGCCAATGTGATGATGACATTCTAATAAATATCTGCCAAATGGAGGTAGCTCATAGTTATATTAATTTATCAATAGTCATAATCTGTCATATTTGATAAGAGTCAACTGGTTCAAATGGAGTTTAAAAGTAAAATACATACAAATAGGTCTTAAATACTGTACACTGTACAATGAAATTATATGTAAGATTGAAGCTTTTTAAAGACTATTTCATTGAAAAATTCATGAAAATATCCCAGAAAATGTTGATATGCCATGGTTTAAGTACATGGGTTCCAAGGATGGAGTCAGGACTGGTTCTTGCTAGACCAAGATCACACCCTCCAACAGTAAGAGCAGATCTTCTGAGACCAAGACTAACAATCTGAGACCGAGCTCAAGATCAGGAAAAACAGGTTGAGACCGGTCTCGAGGCTTCCATCCCTGATGGGCACCGACTTTGTTTATGGGTTATAAAATTGAGACAGGAAGCAACAAAACAGCATAGTGTGGGTACAAAATGGGGAGAACAAATGAAGAGTTTAACCCAGTCCAGGTAGCTGTAGTTTAGGACAGTTTCTTAAAAGTACTTGAGCAACAAAACCATCTGTAGGTTGGGACGTGGCTCCCAACAATTCCCACATCTCTGAAAGTGAAACATTCACTACAAATTGACCTCTTTCCAGGTATTTTTTATTTATTATATGTATATTAACTGCCCAGGTAACCTACCATGAATGTTTTGGACTCCGGAAAAAGAACCTATGCAGAGGGAACTCAACCTACCGTTGTGAAAACATTCAATCTCAAAGCAAGTTTGAATCCACAACCTGCCTGGCGACAGTCCCACCAGAGTCTCTGTAAGCCTGCTGTAATCTCATGGTATTTATCAAATTAATGGTTTAATTGCTCTTGTCTTCTGTGCCTTGGTCTTTTGCTTATAAGGTTTCCAGTTTGCACAAAAAAAAAAAAATCTCAGAGATTATTTTTTGTAACTTGTACAATTTGTGAGATGATTTATCTAATGTGGGACCTCAGCTGAATAAAATGGTTTTGATTAACTGTACAGAGTGTGGCTTATTGCAAAGTTTTCTAATGTCACATTACATAAGAATAACATTTCGTAGGCAACAATTATGCATCCAAAAGGCTTTAATCAGATATTACTGTTAAAGTCATTCTACAGATAAAAGACATTTTATAGTGTATTTTGTGTGGTGTGCAGACACAGTAGACTTTAGCTCAGAAGATCTGTTTACAACTAGGGGCAACAAATAAAGTCACTAAAAGAAACAATTTGTTTAGAATTTCTTATAAGGTTTAAATGGAGCCGTTTAGCAAAATGATTGAGCTCATCTCCCCAATGGAGACTAAAAATGTTTATGTGGATAGAAAAAATGTTTGATTATGTTTTCTGATTTTGGTCTCTTTGGTCAAGTACCTTTTTTGCATTTGAAAAAAAAAAAGAAAGTCTATGTCCCCTTTTTGGTTCCATACTCTTACACACCCAGGTTCGTCTGCCTGGTAACACGTTTGTTCCGTGTTCCAATGACCGACTGGACTACTACTTTCATCATGAATCCTGGGCGTCTGCTGAGCCAAAGGTCCCACCCGGTTTTAAACTCTTCCTGTTGCTTGTCACGTACTGCTCACTGGCTCTCTGTCTCAGCAGTTTACCATGAGAACCAGGCAGCCAACAACAGCGCAGCCAGACAGAAGAAGCATTGACAAATTTATGTTTGCAATGGCTGGAATCCTGTGGAAGGTTATGTCAGAGAGGGAGATCATCAGGTAGCAGGTACACTGGCAGTCATTTAGCCCACTTTTCTTTCTATTGGAAAACGTCCAAACCATCATGACTTTTAAAGGAGAACATTGACCGCCGTCTAGTAGATTTCACACTATGACGGGTCTTTGCAACTTGAAACCCAGAAATTTGCCAGTGACAGTTTTTGACCAAATAGCTGTTAATGAGAAACAAGTTAGGGTTAGTGATGGGTGTTATGCCTCACCGCCCAAGGTAATTATCTATCAAGGGCTCTCAGCTGAAAAATAGATATCTCTCACTTGCTTTGAGTTATTGCTTTTTGTTGTTATCACACTCGTGGAGAGTGGGTGTCCCTCTATTGGCTCGTTTTCACTGAGCGGTATGGGACAGGTCAACACTGTTTAGCACACTATAGTATGGTCCAATGTACTCAGGAAAGCATTTGCACTGCCAGTTGGACTCTTGTTGGTGAGATAGGGTTAAACCCAACCTGCTAACATTTCTTCATGCTATTGCGATGACAAACATGAGGACTAGTGTATCTTGTGCTTGTTGCACACAGCTGTAGGTCTATACAATGCAGGTTGTATAGGCCTACTGAAATGGGTCCAGGATTGGTGTGGTATGGCTCAGTTTTATGGGTTGGTTTTACAATCGAAACATACAAAATAGCATATCAAACCACACCAACCGATGCTGTATCGCTCAGTGGAAATGAGGCATATGTTATGCAGTGTAAGCACCATGAGGAATTATGACTGAAGTTGGACACACTGATCAGCAGAATGTGATGTTTAGAAAGTGTCAAGTTTTCCTGTTTAAAACACCAAATTAACTCGAGACTACTTTCCATAAGGATCACAACACAAAGCTCAACCAAATATATGGGTTAGAAACCCATTACTCAAATCTAACACATGCTACACCTATGAATGGTAAGAGCTGCAGCACCTTCGGTTCCACAACACCAGCTGCATGACCTGAAAATGGTCTGTGATCTTCGCGGATCTACTTATAGGATGTCAACAGATCAAGTGATCCTAATAGGGCGTTCGTGGATCTATTGCAAACCCATGAACTGCAACCCACTAACTTTCCAACTTCAGGGGACAGTGCACTTGATTTTTCCAACTTTAAACATTGAAATTCTGATTTCTATAGAGCTAAATTGTTTGACCCAATTAGAGCAATGTAATTCTAACACCATGGTTTGAGACAGTTACTCTTCTAACATGGGAGGAGTAACTGTGTATACAGTCTAATGGCGCCATCTGCTGGACAAATTAAGCATTAACCTGACATTCAGAATGTCCTCGGCATCATTTCTCAAAAATGCTAATACCTGAATAAAGTGTGAATTTTAACAGCTGAAATGGGGTTCTGTGATGATGATAGGAGTGGTTCTTTGAAGGACACACCCTTCGTGAGTGTGACACCGCCTTCTATTTACCCCGGAAGTCAGAACCAGCGGCATAGAGAGGCCATACGGCACTGGTCATGACGTCAGACCCGTCATAGTTAATATGCAGTATTACACACTTCTACTGTCAAATGTGCGGTGGCCCACAAGGGTCAGTAAAAGGCAGAAACCACATAGGAAGCTATGCTTAACTTGCTTGCAAATTTAGCATAACATTGTGTTGTTGTCCCTTCTGGGCCACCATACAAACAACAAATGGGACACAGAACACATAAATATTGTAACCTTGTCTCTGGTTCCTCGGTTTTCACTTTTCAAATTTATTTCCCACGACGATGCAAGAATCAACAAAACAGTGTGCCTTTGAATCAAGGTACAAAGAACAAATTGAACATTTGTAGAAGTGCTCTACAAATTACAATCCCGTCACATTACAATCCAAGAAAGCAGCAAAAAATTAGCATCCCACGATGACATGGTATGTTCGACAGTACAAATAAATAAGGGCGCGGCTTCTGTTTGGAGTGGAGGTTTTCTAAAAGAGACCCTGGTTAACAGCAGGTGGTGTTCACTGAGCGTTTGTGTGCAAGTTTTGTTTGTAGGCATGGTTGTTGTTAACAGCACTTCGTAGAATTCAGGTTTCCCAGGGTTTCAGCGCCAGAGGTTGGACCTCGCAAGAGTCCTCAATGAAAACATGATGATTCCACACGCACGATTAAGACACTGTGGTCGAAAACTGTACATTCAATAAATTAACAACGTGTTCGTCTTCGTTAAGCGACCAGTGACATGACTCTAGGTTACATAGCTACATTAGATCACAGGCAGAAAGAACCATTCACAAAATGAGATCCAAGGGTGTAAGGGTAGCTTGATGCAGATGAGGGGTCCACATGGCTGAGGGGCAGGAGAACAGGGAGAGGGAGTGGGGTCTGGTATGACAATGTACAGCACAAAGTTGGTAAGAGCAGTATTAAAAGACATCATCTTTACCCTTCCACCTTAGATCATACAAACCATCGTCTTTAACAAAGACTGGAGTCCTTCTGTTTTCCTTTTCTTTTCCAATCTTGGCCCATTCCAAAATCCTCTTCCTTACCCAGACGGGACCCCAACGCCTCCCCACTTGTTGTGCGGTGCAGGGTGGGGGGCTTTCTCTGATCTCTCTGACTGGGCCGGTCCAGATGACTTTGGACTTGCTGTAGGCTTCAAGGCTTGTGTTTAAAATGGGCCTCCACTGAAAAAACAATGAAGGAAACGAAAATTAGGTATGGAATACAAACCGATGCACATTTAGCCTTCCTTAGTGTGCGAATGTTACGGCGGCCGAGAGGTACAAACTAATCATGACAGGCAAACTTCTAAATACACAAAACAATGCAAATAATAAATCCTGCAATCCAAGAAAAAAACAAGCAAAAATCTACAATTAACTAAATAAATATGAAGGAAAACATTATGCAACCACAGGAAATGGAAGCAAATAGAACAATGTGCCACTGTAGATGGACTTGTTGCGGTAATCAGTCAAAACCAAGTTTCGGTCCGCTTTCCTGTCTGCACCTGTCCAACATTCAAAATAAAAACCTGCGTATTCCTGTGGCCTCATCGGTCGATTGATGACTCTCTGGAAAGCCGCGATCCAGTCGCGCTGCTCGGCCTCCGTCTCGCAGGCAAAGAGGAACTTCCTGTCAGGCGTGACAATGGTGATGCCGTGGTTCCAGTGGTAGCCCTGCGTGGACGGGGGCAAGCCGGCCAGGACGGTGTAGCTGTTCTCCTTGCTGCCGATGAACACTTCGCCCCGGGCGTAGGCGTCCTGGGGGGGGACAGAGAGGGAGCCGTTAGTCCAACATGTCAGGCCTTTAGGATCGGGACGGAATCTGGTCTCTTCTCACCAGAGGGTCTTTGAAGTACATGAGCCGCCGGTCGTCCATGGTGAACCACCTCTTCTTAAAGCCTTCCGTGTGCTGCAGCAGAGCAAGACAGAGAAATTACAAAGAGGGAAACAGAGGGAAAAGTTATTTTTGAACTGCAGTTTGCACCCAACATAGAAAATAGTGGTTTCAACAATGCTTGGCAGAAGAGAAGAAGGGAAAGGCAATGAGTAAGAAAATTAGTAAGAAAATTAACAAGTCTAGACCAATGAGAATAAAAAGCATGAATAACCATCTCAAGTTCCTGTTTTGACATTAACTATTTCTCAAATGATCCAAAAAGAGAAGTTTTGGATTACTTGTTTTGAGGGACCTTCAAGGGACATTGGTTGGCTGAAAACAACATGTAAAATTCTTGGATTTGGCTCGATGAGCAACTTTATCCATCTGATCAGAGGAGCCGTGCTCTCCAGGTCGATAATTAGAAGCTTAGAAAGTTCTCTCATGATTAAAAAAAGATTCTAAAATGTATTATTGATCTGTCCAATGGGGTGCATATATATTTACTTTATTTATTCTTCAGTGAGTTCAATACAAACCTTTGGGCCGGTTTTCTCCATGAAGCCTTCTTTCATAAAGTTCCGTGTTAGTTTGGGCACCAGCTACAAAAGAACAAAAAGCATTAAAGATTTGCATGAAATATTAAAAAGGCAAATGAAGTATCATCATTAAAAATCTTTTATAAAAATATTATTTTACATATTACATATTAAAGGTGTCACTATGTCCTGAGAGTAAAGTATGAGATAGATAATCTATGAAAAATTGAGCTCCTCTGCCTTCTCCCTGTGGTTATACTGCCATCTGCAGACATACACCGCTCCCAGAAACAACCAATCAGAGCCAGGAGGAAGGTTGTAGCGCTGTCAATCATGGTTGTGGATGCGTTTTTTTTGTGTGTGTGTGTGTGTGGTTTTTTTTTTACACCTACCAACTAATACCAACAACAGTATGAGTAATTTTAAAGTTATAGAATGGTAGGTGGTCTAAAAAATTTGAATTATTCTATTAATACACATTTTTTATTTAAGATAAGCAAATTAATCTAGATATCAACAACCAAACAAAGATGCCCAACTACAACGTTTCTGAAGGGTTAGAAACAGAGGATGAAACTGGTAGAGAAAATGTGTGTCAAGGAAATATCATCTCATTTTAGGTTTTACAGGGAAATCAGTCTGAATTTAAAACTTGAAAGACCATCACTAAGCCACAAGCCTGGCTCCCAGAAACGTGTTGGATTAAAGTGCGTCTTTCTCACCTCCTCGTCACTCGCTCCAGGGAAGGCCACCTGCAGGTAGTGGAATCGGGCCGCTCTGATGGCGTTGAACCAGTCCATCATCTCCTGCCAAACAAACCAACCAACACTCTCATTAGGAACACGTCCTGCACGACACGACAGCACATTCCACCAGTCCAACGAGGACTTTTTCTTGTTTGTTTTTTGTTTCCGATGTAAAAATACGAGTTTGAACATCTTGTCTCCGTCAGTAACTCCACCACAGATAGAGACAGACTGAACTCAGTGAACTCTTCCTTTCACAACCCCTCAGTACTCCCACTCTACCAGCAGAGGGAGCAGTGCTCCCCCGCCCCTCACTCTCTGAAATTCATTTATCTAGTTCAGTAATCTTTTAATAGCTGATAAATTTATAAGATTAAACCAGAAGCTGCAACAGAAGTGAATATTTTATGTCATTTTCAAGACTTCCCTTCACATTTCATTGATGATGAATAATCATAGAGTCAGAGTGATGCTTTCATTTCCTCAAGCTAAAATGTATGATCTAATTAAGACCAGTGGTGTGCAAATGTTTCTCTGTGCTGTTGAAAGTGCTCAACTAAGTAGGAAATTTACTGTTAAATAAAAATGTGAAAACTACTTTTACTGGAATTTTTTGTTTGTTCTAAATGCTTGATGATTATGTAAAGATGAAATATTTTAAGAGGAAATGAAGTAGTCAGATCTGCAGTTCAGGTTTGATCAGACTCTAATTTAGCCTAATTTAAAGAAATGCATATTATTTTGGGGCCTTAATGTGATAGGCTTTTCTAAGCAATGAGAACAGGGTGAAGTGACTTTTTCTTCAAAAACAATTTACAATAATGACATAAAAATGCAAGTTGGTCCTCACAAAGATCAATAACATTTCATTTCCAAAGAACATTTCACACTAGAGCTGGAAGACATTTTAAATATCCCAGGGAAATAAACAAAATAAAAAGGGTTATGAAGACTCAACAAAACAAAATTGATGTTCAAAACATGTTAATCATTGGCTCAGAAACAGTTCAGATTTATCTTTATAACTGTGCGTGCTCATTATGAACTTCTCTGACTTTTCTACATCAAGCACACATCAGCATTAGATTGCTTGCTCTTATGTAGATGAGTTTTAACAGGATTCAACTAATTCCCTGAAGGAAATCTGAAACTAATACATGCTCATGCATTAGGAAAGCTGTCTGTCCTTTTCATAAATGTTGGAAAAGTCTGCAAGCTCATAACTGCACTGGCTTACACGACTTTGTAATTTATTTTCCACACAATTCGGAGCACATTTGGCAAGACGGGTTCAAAGCGGTTTCATGGACGTCATGGGACTCCTATAACAAGAGTTAGCCTGGCATTTGAAAGTTGTGCTCCAAAAGGATTGATGTTGAGCAGAAAAACCAACCGTATTTCACCGCCATCTCATATAAAGTGATCATCTGGAGCCGCAAGTGTCTCTTTGGATCTTACAAAATGGCTCTTTACAACTTTGGCTAAACGTCATGTTTATAAAGGAGCAATATTATGCGTTTTCCAGGCACATAGTGCCATTTTATAGCATAATCGAGTAAATCTGTTAACTTCAGTTAATATATGAAATAAAATAAATTTTACTTCACGATTTAATGCTTCGAAATTGGACATCTGTCTCTTTAAGAAAGTCCCGCTGTTTCTGAAACTCCGCCTTCAGGAAGTCATCACATCGTTTCTCTTCTGTTAACCCTTTAATAACGTTTTTACCAGTTTCTCACCGAGAAGTAGCTCGCATAATGAGCTCAGCCGATACGCAGTTCCAACAGGTGTTTGCTAATTGCTGCTGGCTAGTTTAAAGGATCCCTGAGTATCATTATAAATTGAAGGAAAGCTTAAAAAAAAAAGTATTTTTCAGTTAGAAAAGTTACTTTCTCCAATGTTCTAATAGTTTGTTAAGCTCCAGGAAAAGTAGCAAACATATTTCACCTTTAGATTCTGCTCTGAACAAGTCACAAAACAAAATCCTCTGATCTGCTTATGGACTTTGGAGAATGTTTTATTTTTTTATTACATTGGATTTATGTGTCACTTATATGACAGCTGCGCTGGCATGCCATATAACAAGCTGAGGCAACAGCAGCAGAATGAGCCGTTTACAAGCGGCAAACATGAAAGGAGATCAATCACCTGAAAACCTTCAATAATCCATTTTAATCATGCTTTATTTAGGGATTGCTTTCAAACAGAGCAAAACAAATGCTAATAAACGCTAAAAATGTTTAGAGCACACAAGTTAGAGTTATATTCTGGCTCAAATATATCAGTTTGAACATTTTGGACCCGACATGTTTCCTCTGTCTGTCCTTCCTTGTTTTCTCCAACCGCTGATTCGTATTCTTCCAGGAAAATTAAGTCAGTCTGGATGAAAAAGCTTCAGGATTCAAGTCTCTCGTCCAGCATAGTGTTTGCTAAAGCTAACAAATAAGTTTGAAATTTTCTTTGTTGTGTTGACCTCATATTATTATTATTTTTGTTGACTAATATTCTCACTATTTATTCCTGGCTCTTATAAATTCCAGTGTCGCTCATGTTTAAAATGCAACATTTACTTATTAGTGCACTTTGGCAGCTTAGTAAAAACCATCTCCTTGTTTTACACTTTGGACCTTCATCTATTGAGAAATGATTTCTAGACGGAGGTGTGGACTCTGTTGAATTTTACCTAATCACTAATAATTGTCTGTGACCTTTGTAATGCACTAACTCAAAGCTTACCGGAAATTGCGTCTGCTGTAAACAACCCCACAGGGAACAACATCTTTGCCAGCAATAAAATATCTTAAACATTCCTCTTGCTCCAACTTTAATCTCTCAATATATGGAAGCCTTGAACCATTACAGAAATACAAGCAGACTACATTTCTAAAACAGCGCAGAAAATAAACACGTGTTCTTCTAGTCACTGAATGGCACGGTTGAAATTCAAATGGAGAAATCCAGCTCAATGGAAGAAATCCAAGACAAGGACATGAGAATCAAGTGGAACTGTGTAGAAATGCAATGGCCAATTTGGTAAAACTTCAAATTTTTGTGAAATTCTGGACTGAAATGTACATTTTTTTCATCCAGCTTTGTTTTTATTTTAATTGTGCTGACAAGAAAAGGCACTTCTGGTCATTTATTTTGCATTTTGGACCAATAGTCAGACAAATCTCCAGACCGAGAACTTGTGGTCAAGAAACAGTCAGTGGGTCACCATCAGTCAAGATTTAGACCAGAATGTGATAGTTAGCGAGGTAAATTACAGAAGTTCTAAACGGGAATGCTCAAAATACAAATATTTAAATATTGACTCTATGATTGTGATTCATTTGAAAATCAAACAATTGGAACTTCAGCAGAATATTGTAAAAACCTTTGGCTCAAGACAAAAGCATTTCACAACTAGTTCATTTTCATGATGGAAAAAACCAGACCCAAAATTTGTCGTTACGCTGATGACTCAGCGTTTTTCATGAAGCAGATAACATTTATATTCTCCCCGTTTTGCTTTTCAAGATTTTCCAGAGCATTTGAAAAGCCAATCAATGCAGTACTTGTACATTACTCACTCACCGGACACAAGTATATCAGTGTAAGATTATAAGACTGTACCTTAGCGTCACTGTGGTAGACAAAGATGTTTCTTGTGCTGTTGTCTTTCAGGTAGGTGATCTGCAGGCCGCAGGGATTCCCTATCTTGGCCGGCTGGAAGGTCGCGTTGAGCGTTTCGATTTTCATCACCGCCTTAGGATCTCTGGCCTTGATGGAGGCAGGGACAGTTCGCAAAGGTTTTATACAAGCACCGCTTTTTAAAAAAATTTATTAAACTTTGACGTCGCTTACGTCCTGCTTGTTGAAGTACTTGAGCGCTCCCTCCCTTTCCGACAGGACAAACTTTCGACTGAGGAACTGGCCGTTGTCTCTTCCTCGTTTCCATAGAAACCCTTCTCTGTACCCTGAATAGACAGAGGGAGGTGGAGGGGGGGAAACTGTTTGAAGGGAGGGCGGCACTAAACCGTCTTTAGAAAACATTCAACAGAAGAGTCATCTGCAGTAGAAAGGGTAAGACATTTCAACCAGCTTCTGTCGGATAGGATTTCTTTAAAGACGACAATATAAATAGGAGAGAGTGCATGAAACGGAGAGTAAACACTGAGAATGAGTTGGCAGACATTCTCTCTTGTCTTGACTATCGACCGTCCTGTTGCATGTGACGCTGTCATGATGTGCCGTTTTATCTACAGCCCGTGAAGTCACCCCTCCTCAGTCTATTTCAGGAGATGGCTCTGCCCACACAGCATCCTTTTCTTCCATTTCTAGCAGGCTGTCAGGTGTTGTGCTTAATCCTGGCCCATTTTAACAGAATACAGATTGGTACGGATGATCAGGTAGTATAATCTGGAAAGCAGGGGCTGGTTTATATCCCGTGCACATTTCCTGACGCTGAACGGTTGTTTTCCTGATTCCCACAACAACAACAGCTCCGTCAGAAATGTGTATGTGAATCTAAAGTGGTGAGACCGACTATGCAAATCACGGACAATAAATCTATTTCTAGAAACGGCAGAGAATGTGTTGTAAACGTTTGCTGGAACATTGCATGAATCGGTGGTTTGTAGAATCTATGGTTCTAAATCTGTTTCAGAGAGGGAACTGAAACTTCCCAGTACATTTTTTTATTTACTCTTTCATTGTTTTAGACCAATTTTAAATAGATGGAAAATTTGAATGTTTCCATTTTGGTCTCCTGATGTTTGTAAAACAGCAGAAGGGGGAACGTGAAGCAGTTTGTGGTGTTACAGCCCCAAAATGCAGTACTTAAACAAACGCTTAAGAAAAATCTACTCGATTTCTAAAGCATTTACGTTTAAAAGAAAAGTGAAGAAATGTTGAGTTCTTTATATTTTGGATTAATTTCTTACTTTTTTGGTCGACGGGGAATTTCAGAACAATTTCCTGAATTACTTAAAGTTAAGACATCACCATAATCATTGTATCGTCATATGATAAAACATAGTGATATGCGGTTCTCCATCTAAAACGTCAAAACTCGTCAACTTAATTTTTTTTGTTTGTGTAACAACTCGCATCCTAGATGCTATTTTCATGTCTACTCATTTTCCCCCCTTGTGTTGTTTTTCTCTGCTTCCTTCTTCACCACCATTGATGAGCTGTTTTTCATTCTCCTGCTCTGCGGTCTGCTATCTCTGCTTCGCGACTTCCTGACTCAAAACATTGACCTACACGGGCATTACCTCATAGATCAACAGCCCATCCCCACCATCAACTCTTTCCTCACCGCTTTCCTCCTCCTGTCCTTTGCATACCATCGCTGTTGGCGGTCTGGGTCATATTACTGTACACAGTCGATTTCAGCCACCCACTAACACACACACACCCACACTCAAAGAAAGGCTGGGTTCTCACGCCACAATGCTCAAAAAAGGGAAGAAGGACGGAGAAATGAACAAATAAGAAATGACAAAATGATTCATTCAACCCTACTTGTGGGGGTGTGCGTATGTGTGAGTGTGTTCTACACTGTTTCAATAAAAGAGTGAGGTCACTAAAAACCAATCAGAGGACTATCCCTTCACTATGATGTGAAATGTATACCAATGGAGACACTTGATCACAGACCAGCACACCTAGAGTACTTTTGGTCCCCCCCCACACACACACACACATCCAGCAGAAATGCACTCACTGTCTTAATAGCAGTTCCCCTCTCCAGCAGTGACAATCACAATGTCACTGCTTCAATGGGCGATTAACTGGCAAACGAATACACAACGTCCACTTAGCGGAAGACCGAAAGTTTGAAAGACGTCAATGGACGTTTCAGGGTAATTGAATCTCTGAAAGCCGGTCGCCACCAGGAGACGTTGGTGCAAGGAGTTTTCAAGGTTTTTCTTATTGGGGTGTGAACAGAGAGAGCCTGACACGGCGAGTCCCTTTCTGGATGGAGGGTGGGCATGTGAGTCCAGTCAGATGTAAAGTCATAGTATGCGTTTGCTTTAACAAAAACAAAACGAGGGAAAACAGCCACACAGGTCCAGGAAAATCAGAGTAATTCCCAGATCTTTAAAGACTGGCATTACATTTTCAACCTAAATTTCACCAGGGTTTTCCCCAGTGTTTATAAGCCTGTCGGGCCACCAGGCTTTATTTGTGTCCCCACCAGGCTAAGCATTTGTTATTTACTCAAGTCTTTTTAAAATGTTTGCATTTTTCAGACTTTATAGTTGGCGTTCAGGTATTAATTTTCCAATCTTTCAATAACACATAATTATAAAGTGATATTTTCAAATTTCATGTCAACTTCAAACATTTTTTAATGGAAACCCATAACGGGCCGCTGGATGAATGACTGCCGAGCGCACAACCACCGGGCTTAGCAAGTTTTCTGGGGGAAACCTTGTTCACGTTACCACATGTTTATGGTACTTTTACTAAGCTAATTAGCTGCATATCTCTTTCACTGAGAATACAGAGAAAAGGAAGCATGAATACTACAAATGCTGGTTGCTAGTCTCATACTAAGATTGCTATTAATATTGCTTTGATACGAATATAGTGGTCAAAGTGTGAACTACACTTGTGATGGGTCACTTTCATGAATCACGTGCAGTTCACACTTCGACCATTAGCAACCTTACTATGAGAGGGACATATATCAACCAAAATTTGTAGTATGCGTACTTCCCTTTGACTGTATTCTCAGTGAAAGGAGGTATGAAGCTAATTAGCATAGTGCCTAAGAGGCTGAGTCACATGTTTCGAAGCACAGATAGACCTAGAAAATGTTGGATCCAGGACTTTGAGAAGTGGAAATGGACTCCACTGGTGAAACTACATAAAAAAGTTTCACCATCCACTAATCTCTGCCTTCATGATGACACACACACACACACACACACCCACACACACACACACAAAAAAAGGCTATTCCTACTTCACATACCTGCAGAGTAAGGCTCCTGCTTCTCGATGAACTCAAACTCGTTTCGTTCGTACTTGGCTCGGATCCACTGCTCCCTCAGCAGCCTGGAGACCCAACGAAAAGCCACGGTTAGCTTTCAGGGGAACTGCACACACATCTAAAGTGATCTGCGCCATGACCCGGTGCTGCTGATCACTGGTTTTCAGCTGGTTTGTATTTATTATGAAGTTCTTGGGAGTTTTCAGTAAGCAGCAAAAGACTCTACATGCAAAAGCAGACAAATAAGAAAAAAAAAATACAAACGCAGTAAGTTTATCACTATGCCAACAAGCTCTCTCATCTGGTTTCCTCTCTTCATTTCATTCTCTCCTTTAGACTCAAAATCTGTTTTATCCTGCTTTTTTTTTTAAAGCATTTCTGCATTTATTTTACTCTCTCCTTTGTGTTCAGAATAAAATCAACCATTCTGTCAGCACAATGAGATAAAACCTTTTGACTGGAATCCTTTGAATGAGATCCTCCAGTGACACTGGAAGCTGAACACTAATCCCTTGTGGTGCTTATGGAGAGGTGACAAAGCATTTCTCCTTTCACCTGAGCCGTCAGAAATAAGAAGGGCACACTCTTAGCTCCTGGTTTTGTCTCTTTGCTTTAGGCCTTTTAGAAGAAAGGCACACACCTTGAAAGGTAGACGAGTCTCATATTCCAAAGAGTCGGACTGAAAAGTGCAAAAGCGTTCTCACCCATTGAACGTTTTCACATTTTTTTTATGTAATATGAACCCTCATGAAGCGGTGTATAACAGTGAATTGGAAGTAAAATGAGAAATTTAGCCCAACTGAGTAATGTTTCGTAGCATCATCTTTACTTGGACCTGGAGCTACCAGCTCTGAACATCTAGAGCAGGGGTCCCCAAACTCGGTCCTCGAGGGCCGGCATCCTGCACGTTTTAGTTCTCTCCCTGTTAGTACCAACAACTTTTTCAGCATGTCAGTGT
>CAEFZY010042709.1:0-21387 GCA_903066815.1 Brachyrhaphis roseni
TATATATATTTCTAGGCTGACGCAACGAGCGACTCAAAAAGTCTGCAAACGAAATCCACACACACACACACACAGTCAGAGCGAGGGTGTTGAGTCAAAGCTGAAAATACTGGAGACACCATCGTGAAATGAAATTAAGAACATCTGAATTGTGAGAATAAATTACAATATCTAATTTACTGCTGGAAATACGAGGGAATGTGCATCGAAGTAATAATGTAAACACTGGTATTACCTATGAGAATAGATAATAGCTTCTGAAACTGTCTTTGCAGTGATTCAAAAATGGTTATGGAAGGCAGCAGTGCCTTTCTCCAGTACTAAATTTCCGCATGTAGACAGTGAGGAGTCTCACCGAGTCGCTGATTGGATAGGAAGTCAACTAAACGGAAACCGATTCCCCAAAGCGGCACGCGGATGTAAAGTTATGCGCTGCCCGCAGAAATAAAATACACGGTCACTCATTTGAACGGCAGAGAAGCTGAACGAGGCAGAAAAGTGTTCTGCATACAAATCCCTTTTATCTAATCTTCAGTTATCACCTCGTCCTCTGTTCATTTTTCAACCTGGCATGGCCCTCAGTACGCGACGCTGTCGAGCGTTGAAATGTTTGACACCGCGGCTGGGTTTAAAGGAAAATACGAGGACGGTAAAAAAATAAAAATAAAAAAATTAGCACATTCGACGTGAATACTTTTGGTGCTCATGTCTGACATCACAGCAGATTCGCTCTCCTCCCTAAGCCTCCAACACACACTTGAATGAGTCAGACAGATGGGTCAGGTGGGCCCTCCCCTCACCACTGAGTCACCGGTGACGTCGGCCACGTGAGCTGTTTTTAAATGAGATGTGTGATCAGACTTCAGCTTCTCTGAGTGATGTTTTTTTTCTCTCTCTCCTGCTGCTGAATCTATTCCATGGTGACAGTCTGCCACATGCAAAAAAAAAAATTAAATAAATAAAAAAATCTAAGATGAAACACTGATGATCCTGGTGCCTGTTCTGGTCTGCCTTTCTATGTCATCTAAGTCAACACACTTCAGTGCCTTGGAAAAGTACCCACACCTGCATAACTTTTCCACAATTTGTCGTGTCACAACCACTGACTTTAGTATCTTTTCTGGTTTTGTGGTTGTAGACCATAAAAAAGTGTTGAGTAGTTTGAAGAAGGAAAAGAATACATTCGGTTTGAAAATCTACAGCAGAGACGGGTGGATCAATCCAAAATACGGATAATAGCGATCAAGTCTGTATCAGTATCAGATCGATACTAACATGATAATATTGACACTTAAGTTTCAGATTCTGTCTTGAAATTTGAAAGTCACTTTTAAAGTCATAATACGGTTTGTCACTTGGGAGAGATGTGGCTTTAGACAAAATGTGAAAAAGTTTGAACTGTATGAATGCTTTTAAAATGCCTTTTTTTTTTTTTTTGCAGGCTTATGTTTCTCCATTTAGTTTACACATAAAATATGTATGTGCTTTCACCTTATTTTACCTGGAGAAGAAACACAGGAGTAAGCAAACAGGCTATTATAACACTATGAGTCTCTGTTCACATCACCTCTAAGCTCTGTTAAAGCTGTGATTGTAAAGAAATAAAAAAGATGTGAAATGATTAGGATATTCGTCTTCATGACTTTACTGCCTGAGTTGCTGTTTCAGCCTCCCCGTGAGAGGCCCCTCCTTTGTTATTGTGTACATATCTCACTCTTCCCCCTCGCCTGCCTGCTTTCTATAAGCCTCATTAAGTAGCTGAATATCCTCATGATACCCTGAGCTCTCCTGCGTCTGCCGCCGGCTGTTCTGCCGGTGGGCTTCCACCGTGTCAGGAATAGTGATATTGATGGTCTCTGCCTCGGCGTTGCCGCCGCTGGGGATGAGCAGGGAGTAGGACGCGGTCTCGGCCAGGTCGCACGAAACGAAGCGGTTCTCCCGCCGGGAGTAGCGCAGCGACGGCGAGCGGGCGTGCGTCGAGGACTGGCTGATGTTGGAGACGATGGAGACGCTGTCCATGGCCTCCTCGTTGTCGCAGATTTCCAAAACCTCCAGGTGGATTTTGACGTTGGTGTCTCCCACCCCGGCTCCTATGCCCATCCCCATGCCGATCTCCATGCCGACGCAGCTGACGTTCGTGTCCTCGGCATGGGATCCAGACGCTGGGTCGTCTGCGCTGGGTTCGTGGCCGACGGACTTGGAGCGATACACTTCCACCTTTAAGAGATAGAGATTATTTAGGCTGTTTACAAGCAGTGCATCATTTCTACCTGTGTTTCCGTTGACCATAAAATTGCGCCAGTGGGGATTACAAAAATAAATTTTCCGGGTGGAGATGTGCCAATTTTGAAAAAACTCCGGGATGAGGTGGTTTTGTAGCTGTACCAAAATTAGTGTATTTCGCTAAACTGCAATGGAAACACTTTGTTTTCGCATCACATCTGTCAGGTGATCAACAACCGGATGTTACCACTGTAGGAAGAGACAAAGAAGATGACAGAAAGCATGTTTTTTAATGACTTATCCAGTCAGCAAACTTACTCACGACTTTAATTGTGTTTCTCATTTAAAGGAAACACCACAGTTTTGAAATTCAAGTTTGTTTGTTTTTTTACTTCAGTGGAATATTGACAAAGTTTTGCACACATTTGAAATGGAAACGCTGCCACTGCAAAACATCCCCTTCTTGTTTAACCAAGAGTTCTTCTGATGCTTTAAAGAAACTGCTCAAATGCTGGCTGGAGATTTAGAAAAAGTTTCTGAAGGAAAAAGATACCACGCATATCCGTTTGTTCAATATCCAACAAGTGCCTGGAGACAAACAGCTATGTTTCTATATTTAAGACAGGAATTAGGGCAACTTGGTCTTACAAAACTGCAGATAAACAGCAAGCATTTTTCGAAAACACAGTTCAGGCGTTATGCCACTCATGAGACATTTTATTCTCGTTAACAAGACTGAATGAGGACTGCGTTTGAACATTGGAGAACATGGTTTATTACTTGTCAGTACCACAAAACCTACAAAGCTTGACAGTGCTAATATAAATTATTCCAACTCTACCTGCAGACTGCTCTTTTAAGCAAATAAGTCATCTTCCTGACACAGTAAGAGTCTTTGGAAGAAGAGCTTTAAAAGTGGAAAGTGTAGAAAAGAATTTGGAGTAATTTGTGTTATCAAAAACACAAACGCCTTAAATATGATCTTTTGGGGGTAAAAAAAAACAAAAGCTTTTTTTTAATTGAAAACTGACTGTAGATGGGCTTACAAGATTTGATTGGCACGAAAGTCATTGTCTTCTGAAAGAATTGACAGCAGTGTGGTTTTCTCCTCAAAGGTAAATCCCAAACTAATAAAGAAAGTAAGACTTCTTTTCACCACTGCGATATTTTACACCGCTACCACACGGGATGTGGAACACATGGGATGTGGAAAAAAAGCAGGGAAAAGATCACAACATCTTCCTGAATGTGGGCACAATTTCTGTTTTCTCCAACTTTCATTTTTGTAACCAGTGATCACTGTTATATACAGGTGGCTGATTACGTCACAGCCGTGCGACGAAGGATGACCAAATTCAAAGACTCCTCCAAATTGTTCCGGATTTGAAGGATGAGTCTGGTGCATCCTTTGAAGCCCACCCTATCGTAAGACTCATGGTGGGCCAAACAAGAGATTTTTTGTTCTTGTAGCAGTGGGGGACAAAATGAGAGACTGGGAGAGGAGCACAGTTTTAAATTTAAGCACGTTCAAATCTGTCGCTACAGAAATGAAACCCTTTAAGCCACTGGGTTGTTAGGATTGGGTCATTTGCATAGAAATGCTTTTATATGTATACAGTGTTTGTAAATACCAAATATTCACTTTAATTAATGAAAAAGGATGTTTTAAAAATCATAAAAAATACAGAAAAAAAGTATTTCAAGCTCAGTAGTTTCTTCTAGAATGATCATGGATGAGTGTGAATGGTGTCCTCATTGTTTAGCAACTTTCAGCTGTGCTTAGTTGCTCTTTTTACTCTTTTACAGATTCCTCAACTTCACTTAACGTGACAAAAAATAGAATTACCGAGAGCAGAAAGTTCAACCAGGATTTGAACAGAGAGCTGCAAAACATGATGCAAGCCCTGTAAGACCGAAATATTAGCTCACACGCATAGCTGAGTTAGCCAACGCATGTCGTCCCAGTTGTTTCACTATTTCTTAAATGCCAAGTTGATTAAATAAGTAAAGAGACTATTTATAAAACAAAGCTGAGGCTAAAGCACATACCATGTAAAATTCATTTAAAATGTCAAACATTTTCTGCAACAATCTGCTGAGAAATGGGAAACAAAAGCTTGTCATCCCATATGATTTCCAGTACGGGACAGAGCTGAGGCTCTTTACCTTTTTGGCGTTGTTCGGGGAGATCTTGAGGCCGTCGCTGCTGACCTCATAGGTGGAAAGAGAGAGCGTCTTGCCGGTGGGTGCTTGGAGAGACACAGTGCCCTGAAAGGCGCACAGAGGTATAGAAAGACCACCTGATGACCTCTGCGAAGAAAAACCACAGAAAATGGTGAATGTATTTAGCATCCTAATTAGACTGGAAGAGGGTAATTCAAGGAAAACGCCGTACATTCCCTAACTAGACTCTATTAAAATGAGGTAAGCTTGTTGAAGGGTGTATAAGCTGAATTTATGTTTTTGTGTTCATTTAAAAGATTTTCTTCAACGTACTGTACAGCTTCTGAGAAGTGTCACAACGAAACACCAGACTTGGCTTATGGGGTGTGTGTTTTTATTGATTGCGGACGGTTGGTCAAATATGATACCGCATGGGAACACAAATTTAAAAACCTTCCTCGGCACCAAAATTACTGCCTGTTTTTTGATGGAAGGAGTTTCTAAGTCCGACTGTACAATGTCTTAGTTTAACACTTTTACACAAACTGGGAAGTACACAAAGCGGTGCAATCTCCTCCAGTTTTACAGCTGCCTTGGCTGCTGATATTTGTTTTCTTTTTGCACTGGAGTCATAAAGCAATTTGCAGTGAATACATGCGGGAGCGACCCGGCCCGTCAAATCAAGACGTTATTTGCACCTATTTTTTTCTATCATGTCACGGCTGTTCTCTAATCAGCCACAAACGCAATAGGATGCAGAAGTGATAGAAAAAGAAAAAATATATATATTTTAATAAACCCTCCTTGTACATCTTTGAATTTTTTTTACGTATTCCTTTGCTTTGTCTGTTTTATTATTGCACTCTGGCTGTGTTGATGAGAATGGGGGAAAAAAAGTCATTCAAACGTTTTATTTATTTTATTTTTTTTTACTGTTATTGTTATGCTCTCTAGAAAAGACATAAATACAGAAACTGACATTTTACAGGTAGAAATTTTTGAAAAATGAATGAATAGTTGCTTTGTGTGGCGGCAACTAAATGGAATAGAGAAAATCTTAATAAAAATCTTCAAAAATATGATTTACAATACTTTATGCCCGCATTTAAACGAGCATGTTGTGTCCAATAGACAAAGGTAGAGCAAAACCCAATTCATACATAATTTATTAATAAGACTCTTTGAATACGTTGCATTAGTGACCCTTTAGTTATTAGACAGGAAGCAGGTAGAAAGAGAAGCAGTGGGACATGAAGCAAAGGTCCAGCTATGGATGAATCAAGAACTACATCCTCATCACGGCACCGCCCCGCCTCTACATGACACACGGCCCCAATAATATGCAATTTAAATGCAAACATCAGCACAGACTGATGCTGGAGTTACATTTAAAAGCCGTCGCTTATATTTGACATCACATAGAAACAAAAGCAAGAACACCGAGGGGGATTTTGAAAGCGGCGCAACTTCTCCGGTTTTCTGCAACTGCTGAACACCAACAATTTGCTTTACTTCTACAGTGGATTCATAAAAGAGACCACAAAAACAACTAAAGGATATAATGAAAATTTGTTCTGCTTTTAAAAAAATAATAACTTCTTTCATCAAAACCACAAGTAAAACACTGCAAACTGCTGTGTTGCTATGCAAAATCCTGCAGGAGAATGTCAGTGAACGAGTGAATACGAGTTTCGCTTTTTTTATTATTATTGCAAGCGCTGAGATAAGCATTTTAGTTAACATACACCAGGGTAAAAACAAACAAGCAAAAACACATGGCAGGGTGGCTGAAGAATGCAGCAGTGAAGAGTTAAAAACTCTGATGCATCCCGACGTTACAGGACAACGGCCCTTGAGCCTGAACGCCTCTCCTCTAATGTGACACCAATGGATAAATTCAATTTTACCTTCTGCCGTCCACTTTAGAGATCTAATTGATATGAGTCATTGTAAACCAAACACACTAAAAAAATAAAATAAAAATGTCTCACCGATGCCTCTGCTTGCACAATAAATCAAGTTGTGTTTGCAGCTCAATAAGAACAGCAACCAGATCACATTCAGACTTCATTCCTGCTGTTCAGAGCGACTGAAACTGGACTGTGTAAATGATGTCCAGTAACGGTAGATGAATGTGTTTCAACTCATATTAAAACCCTCATTGCTGCCAAAATGAGATTTAAGACCTTCAGATATTGAAAAGACTGGACCTTGAAGCACAAATCAGCTAAACTGATGAACAATTTAGCTGATGTCAGATTTTTACAACTTATTTTATTATTGTGTTTATGGTTTTATTTATAGGTTCAGGTTTGATTATGTTTATCCCTCCTGATTGTTTAGTTTGGCAGAAAATTAGCCCTCAGTACGTGAATTTTTTATTTTTATTTTACAGATAATTTCTTTAAAACAACACACGAGGTTAGCAGGGAGCAGGAGATGAAATAATGCGGCGCATGAGGAGAGAGACGTCTACAGGTACCATTAAAGCTCTGAATTATTAAAAAAGATGCTGAATGCGGTTATCTGATTGAGGCTGTGATGATCAGCAGAAAACAAGGATGTTAGTGATCACATTCACTCAAATGACAAAGCTGTAAACACATAGGGCTGCAGATTTTACAGGCCATTCTGAAAGGACAGAAGATTATCAGAATGGAGCGTCCTGCTTTTCAAAGTAGGTCCAATGATGGCTTGGAGTGAGTCCAAGAAATTAGCTTTGAGGTGAAAAAACAAGATTTTTTTTCTCCCTGAATATTTTAAAGGAAAACATTACTATAACTGTTCAGCAAATATTTATATAGAATCATACAGTGCAGTCTGAATCTTAATCTTAACCTACTGCAGAAAGTATTATAAAACTTTGGTTTGGTTTTTATTGAGATGACAATAAAATACAATCAAATCATGTTGGTGGTAATAAATCCATAACTACAAAATTTAGTACAAAATTTTGCTCTAAAAACCAAACTTACCTATTATCAAATATGCTCCCTCATCATACCTTTAACATTAAGTAATGGAGAGGTGCCGCTAAAAAAACAGCAATAACTGTTCAGCTACACTTTAGCATTTAATTATAGAAATGTCTTTTTCTTACTGACGATGTTTTCATGCGGAGCAATTTGCTTACGTTGTAAGCTAATAATTACATGATCATGCTTTGTTTTGGTATGAATCACTGGTGATTTAGTTTGTAGCACAAGGTTTTTCCAGTTCCAGTTGACAAAACTTTAAGAAATAGTTGTTTGACTCCATCAACACTTTGCATTGAATGTCATAAATTTTAACGATAAGAGTTTCGGCTGCTCTTTTCAAACCTCTCCTCCTGGGCAACGAGCATGTCATGTGAAACAGTTTAGCTTATCTAACCATGTTTTTATTTATGTATGTGCAAAATTGGATTCCACCTAGCAAAAAGAAGAATAAATCTTTTTTTTTTTAACAAAGTTATTTTCATACCCTAAAGAAACACATTGCTCCAATTTTGTCTGCTGAAATAAACAAAACATAAAACAAAACTAAAGAAACCTTATGCGGCTGTGCCCTTATTTCCTCTTCTAAGCACAGTTACAATATTCCCTTGGACAGTTTGAAGGATAATCAGGAAATACGTAAAACAAAGACAAACTCCAAAGAACAAACTCTAAAAGTCTTCAAAAACCCTGGAGAAAGATCAATCAAGATTATTTTAAAAGAGTACAAGAGCATTTGGTGCCATGGAGGCAATGTTTAAGAAAATTCACATAATGTTGCACAGTTTTTTTTTGTTTCACAAGATGAAGGGTTCAACTACCTCCATTTGGACAACTTTTCCTTTGCTCCAATTTTACGACTTTCCTGACTGAAGTGATATTAAGCCTGTTTGTGTTTTTTGTGTGTGTGTGTGGGTGGGTGTGTGTGTGTGTGTGTTACAGTCAAATGTTATTAGAGGAGCCATTTTTTTCCCAGGTTTGGATGAATTCTATGAAGAGGGAAACTGACTTTCAGGGCCTAACAACTGAATGCTGATCCAATGCACATTGGATCAGCACATACCCTGAGGGAAAGGGCTAGTAAGTGTATTTCAAGCTTTGTGTTCGGTAATAGAGCATAAAGTCACAGAGGGGGTAAATACGTCTTTAAGCTCCGATTCTAACTCTCCCTCTGGGTGTTGAAGGCCACAGGCTCTGGCAGTGAGGGGGGTGGAAAGGTTGCCGGCTAATGACATCTAGCCTGCTAACGAGGAAGAAAAACACAGCCAACACGGGTACTGCATGAACCGCTGTGGGTAGTGAGTTTGTACTTCTATATGTATGTGCTCCAATCAATGATTAAGCCTTAAGGAAAAAAAACAAAAAACAAAATTCCCTGCTAAAGAAGCCCAGAAGTAGGACACACACTCGCGCACAAAGACAAAAACGACACACTGAGACCTACAAGTCAGCAGTGAGAATCTGTAACTTCTACATGATGCAAAGTGAGTGCCAAGCTGCAGATGCATGCTCCGTGGACTTCCACCCTCTGGTGATTTTCGAACCAAAAACACATTTCATATTTGCAAGTGGAACAGAGACGGAGACTTGGAGATAACGTGCGCTCGTGAGGGTTTGTACACGCATACCCGTGTGTTTCCACAGTCTCTGAGCCGTCCACACACACAAAAAAACGGGCTAATAGTGTTATTTTTTCTTCCCTACAAGTTACAAGTCAATTTCAAAGGGTTGCGCCTGGTGCTGCTCTGCTATTTCAGGAGCAGATCGAAGCTGATCTCCCATCTGTTTCTGTTATCGCCAATGCCAAGGTGCATTAATCATTATGCGTTTACCGTTCTGCCTGCGTTTAACTATTTATTCGAGTCTCAAGCACACAGAGAAATTTAAGCTTTCGCCATTATGAGAGCGAAGCATGTCGACAACAAAGCAAGAAAGGCATTCAAAATTTATAAGAGGAGGAGGAGCTGACTGGAGGATCGGTGTTTACTTCTAGGTTACTGTTATATATATATATATATATATATATTTATTTTTTTTTTCTCTTAACCACAGGAAAGAGTTAGGTATCAATTAACTTTAGAAGCACAAGGTTCAGCGCTGCAAGAGCGAAAAAAATCAGGTATTAAACATACTGCCATTAAGCCAACATCTCTATTTTTTTCTCTAGTGTGTCATGTTTAGGTAGGGAACCCACATGCAGAGACTTAACAGAGTTATTTTAATGATAAACAGCAAAATGCTCAGAAGATGTCCATTGAAATCCAATGAAAACAGCATGGTATGAAGATAAGGCAGAGGACCATGCTGTATAATGAAAAACGATGTGGATATATAAGTACATCTAAAAAAATGTTTTTAATATTGCACAAAAGTGCAATATTTCTTCCCAGTCATCTCAGAAAGGGAAAATTATATATCACATAGATCCATCACACAGAGTGATGTATTCCATTGTTTCTTGTCGTTTTGACGATGGTGGCTCACAGGTAATGAAAACCACAAATTCAGTGCCCACAGACAATTTGAATACTGTGAAAAAGGTTCATGGTGTCACACCCCAATCAGCTAATTAACTCTAAACACCTGCCATGGTTTCCCAAGCCTTTGAGCTGCCTCTCACTCTGGGTCAGTCAGCTACACAGGGTAGAATGTACTTTTTGAGGAGATTGGCTTCCTTCAGTGTGTGCTCCAAACTCCTGTACATGTTTTATAAATCCATTGTGTCTTCGGTCACATTTTATGCAATTGTCTGTTGGGGGGGAAATGCAAAGAATTTTCTTATACCTTTTTATGGATATTTTCCTGTTGTATGGCCTGAAAAGCTGTGTGGATGTGAATTAATGTGTGAGCAACTGACAACCTCAATTTCCCTATGGGATTAATAAAGTTTAACCTAACCTAACCTACACAATCATGGTCTAAAAAGCCGTTCTTGAAGAAGATGGTGGTTCACAGAGTACTATGTCCAAACATATTAACAGAAAATTGAATTGACGGAAGAAGTGTGGTAAGAAAGGTGGAACACCGGGACAGAGAACCGTGGCCTTGAGAAGATTGTTGAGTGAAATCCATTCCAGAAGAGCCACCAATTCTAGACATAGGCTATAATTTTGGATTCCTTGAGTCAAGCCACCCCTGAACCAGAGACAACAGAGGCGTCTTACCCGGGCTAAGGAGAAAAGGAACTGGATCTTTGCACAATGGTGTCCAGAGTCAAGTTTCCAGATTAAAGTAAATTCTGGGCACACACATTGTTCAACCAGACATAAACCTATACACATATATTGTTTTCAAACTCCACTGAAGTTTATTTCACACTCCAGGTCGCAACAAAACACACTACAAACCATCTTTACAGTGAAACACTTTTGTGTAACTGTTTTTTTTTTTCATTCATCCATACCGCTTCCCGTGGCCTCCCTGCAATGGCACTGCACTTTGGGAACAACTGTTACAGGGAATAGCTGTGAAGGAGAGCCTAATGGCAGACTTGGGAAAGGTGAATGAAAAATACTGGAGAACAACTTAGACATAAGGAAACTACAAATGAAGTTAAAAAGAACCAACTCAAAAAAATCAAATCCAGTCAACGCAAAGAACAGAACTTAAAAATAATTTAACAAGGAATGAATAGACAAGGACATGGTCAGAATGCAAAGAAGAAAACTTAAATCCAAACCCAGAAGAATCATGACAAAATGTTGTATTTTGTAAGTGGAAAGAAATCCTGCGTGTAAATTGACCTATATAATGTCTCATTTTGGGGAATTAAGTTACTGAAATTAAATTTCGGTCTATTTTATTGAATGCGTCTATACAGCTTTCCACTTTTAAGATGAGTGAAATTCCAAAATGAATCAGTTTTCTTTTGTTTTCCTCACTTTTTTCAACAATCACAGATAATTCTCAGGTGAATTCAGGCACGTACATTTCATTGACAACAATCACAAAGCCATAAATCTGAATGCCCTCCTCCTGAATGAACTCCCCTGAGTAAATCAATGAATTGAGCTGAGCCGTTGTGGAGTCTCAGAGCGGTAATGAATTCAATTCTGCCTTTGAAAGACAGGTGTGCATCTGATAGCATCCCAATCAATCGCTCCATTAGTTAGGATCTGTTGCCGCTTGCTACAGATGAAGATATCTTGGGAAAATCATGGCTGAGAAGCACGGAAGGAGAGAGGAAATGGGGTAAACAAGGGAGGACTCAAGCCCACTTTTTTAACACGCTACTCCCATCACCAGGGGACACTTTTCTTCGGCAGAATCAGGGAAACTGGTCAGAGTTGATGGGAGAATGGGTCGAGGTAAAAACAATGCAGGACAATCTTCGATGAAAATCGGTTTGAACCTGCAGAAAGTTTGACAGTAAGTCAAGTTTTTGTCATCTGGGTAGTTGTCCATGTCGCCCATATCATAAACCGCCATTGGTCATGAGGCGAGGCGGCGAAACATGAAACTGCTGCTGTACAAATTACTCTAAAGGTTGTTGCTAAGGTAACCAATGAGTGAGTGAGTTGCTTAATGCCAGAGGTTGAGCGGTTTAATTCTTTCCTCTGCCTACATCCCCCAGAATGCTATGCGGTTCTGGAATGGAGTTCAGTAAAACGATTTAATATTCTGTCAAATATATTATCTACTGTTATTGATCGCATGTTTTTTCACAATAAAAATTGTTACTGATTTATTTTCCAGCCCTAATAACCACTTCTCTATGACTCGAACCACAGAAAACACTAAAAAATACATAGGAGTTTGTGGTAGTAATGTGACGTTTTGTGTAAATACTGTTGCAATATGTCGATGTTTGGGCCTTTAAACGCTAATCAATAAGAGATGATGACCTCACCATATTTTTTGAGGTAAAGGTTCCTGTGTGTGTTAACGTTAGGAAAACAATAGCCTGAATAATAATAAAGGTAATAATAATAACAATAGGGTTAAAACAAAACCAACCAGCCACTCTGTACCTGTCTGGGCGTTCTCTCTGATTTACTTCGGCACCACTCCCAGTCAGTCAGTTCGATTTTCCTGCACTCCTCGTGTGAGAGCCTCCTCTCTGGTCCGTCGAAAACCGACGACGAGTCGTTCAGAGCGTGATCCTTTTCCCGCAGGTGGGAAGGCAGCGAGGGGACACAGTGGAATTCCTCATTATCCCTGTGGTTGACGTGGGGGAGAGCGGGATGATCAGCCAGCGGCCCCCCTACGCCGGCCTCCAAGAAGAGACCAGCGTGAGACGAGCTGTCCGCCGGCAGCGGGGTGCTGAAATCAAAAGTGGGGCCCAATCTCGAGAGCCCGCCAGGTTCCAGCGCGTCGAGGCGTGGATTTGGGAAGTCACAGTTAAAGAAGCTGTGATAAGTGGGTTTTTCTAAAGGAGGGCTGCTTAGAGACTTGGTGGCATGTGACAGCTTATAGACTCCATAGCCTTGCTGAAAGGAAAGGTTGAACTCAAATCGCCTTTTCATCTCTATAAGGAAGACAGAAGAAACATAAATAAAAACCACAAAAAAAAAACACAAAATGAGAAACTTCAAGCTTTTTTTACCCTTTAAATCTACTGTGTGTCGTGTTTAAAGTTTTATTGTGCTCAAGCAATCACGATTGTTAGATTGCTTCTTTGTACCTGAAGGCTCCTGTGCCGGATCCCGCTTGCAGTTAATGAAGCAGCCACACGGCATATGGATCCAACGCTCTGACAGCACGAACAGGGGAGTGACCGCAGGTGCAAGCAGAGTGAGAAAAAAGCTCAGGGTCTCCAGAGAAGAGCTGCGCGCGTTCACCGCATGCCGTATGAGGACCAAAGTCTGTGAAAGCGAGAGGGAAGACTGAATTAATTCACCCAGAAGTGAGATATACAAAATGCATGAGGAGTTGGGAGGGAAGGAGACACATGGATGGAGGAGGGGGAGGACACACAACCTTCATCAACAAAAAAGGCTTTTTATTGTGTTTTTGTTCATTCTACCTGACCAAAAAGGAGTCACACATTGATATGTTGTGGTTCCGTTTTAGCTTTTGTAACAGCTTCAGTTCTTTGTGGCATGTAAACAAAAACAAACTTATGTTGTCTGAAATAATTTTTCTCAAGGATATTATAATAATTCTGCGACAGACTGGCGACCTGTCCAGGGTGAACCCCGCCTCTCGCCCAGAACGTTAGCTGGAGATGGGCACCAGAAGCTCCCGATGGATGGATGGATGGATATTGTAATAATTATTGTATTTGAACAGCCCTCTGTAGTTCATCCCAATTATTCTAATTTTTTACATAATCACTTTTACTATATGTATATGTTATCTTATTTTATACCTTCTTAAAAGGGACTTTGTTAAATTGTGTATGGTATGGTTAGTGTGTGCCCTCTCTATTGGCCAATCCATGTAAGAAAATGACCTCTCCTGCTCACCAAACATTATATTACCTGGCCATAAAAAGGATGAAGCACATGATATTGTAGAACCTGAATATGATAGACTGAGTAAACCTCAGTTTATTATACAGTATAGTAGTTTATTATACTGTTTATTATACAGGCTTATACAGTAGAGTAGGCATGATGGCTGCAACTCCATACCTTACAAACTGAAGTCTTTTTTCATTAATTTGGCTAATAAGTGGGACATGATTATTTTGCCACATGGGTTTTCATTCACTTTATATATGCATTTACAGATACATTACTGAGATGCATTCAATATGTAGCACACATAATTTTATCTCATGGAAAATAATTCCATGGAATATGCATTACAAGTTAGAGCCACCCTATATCATGCACTTGCTGCTTAAATATGACATTTAAGCAGCAAGTGCTACTTAAACGTCATATTCCTGAATCTCATGCTACTCTGTGCAGGTGCTCTGTCTGTGCTGATGAAGATTCATTCACCTTAACAAGCTGAATGCTCTAAGTGGATTTGACGGCAAGGCGGTGTGATCTTTTTTCTGCTGAATTTAGTTAATAGATTTTTGACAACTTGGAGACGCTCTCAGACTCTACATAGGTCATTAAACTTTCAACCCCAGATAATCAGACAGTTATTAAGTAAATAAAGTTTTGCAAAAATATCGGCTCAAAGGGAACTGAATGCATTTGCCCGTCCAGAGCTGGTCTGAGTTTCAATGAGGCCCTAATCATAACTTCACTTGGGGCCTCAACTCCAGACAAACATTATTTCTAAATACATAGCAGAAGATAAATTAAGGAATATATAGGCCATTTCTCTGACTTACTAATTTGGTCCGGCAGTTCTGTCCAGAGTGTAATAGGAGAGAAGATAGAAACTTTTAGGTATTGAAGAGCTTGCAGTTAAATTAACTATGACATATAACTCAAGCAGAGATAAGCAGCAGAAATTATTGAAGTGATGACAAGTTAGCAACAATTATGAAACTATGGGGGGCTAAGAATTAAACTGGGTTATGCTTGGACCAACACTGTGCACGAGACACGAGATTTTTTATTTATTTATTTATTTTTTAAAGAACTTTTTGGGGTTTATCAATTTACTTTCACTTCGCAACTATGCTTTTGTGTTAGACTGACACAAAATCATATGAAAATACACTGAAGTTGATGGTTTTTAATGTGACCAAATGTGAAATGTTTTGAGGGTTCTTTTGGGAAGCACTGTAGTTCTCTGTAGAGCAAGTTACAAAGATGTGTTTTTGTTGTTTGTTTGTTTGTTTTCTTTGGTAATGTTGCTTACCATCATCGGCATCCATAAAATGACTCGAAGAACCGCCAGAATCATGGAGAAGCGCTTCTGCGCGAACACAACAGGTGTATCTCCGACGGAAGCCCCCCCACTCCCGCCGGCGGACACGGGGGAAAGGCCGCCGTCCTCCTTCTCCCTCGCCTCCGTCCCGCAAGAACTCGGGCTCAGCTCGTTGTACGCTCCGAAACTTCTGTCCAGACTGTCCCGGGAGAACGACGACGGGAGCTCGCAGAGGTGAGCGGAGCCGCTCAGTTCCCTCGCCACGTCCAGGTAGCTCGGGTAGAGTAACGTCCTCTGGGGCTCTCTGGAGCACAGCAGCTGATACGTGAGGGGAATGAAGAAGCCCAGGAAGCCACAGAAGCACAGGAGATACAACGAGAAGAGCAGCAGGGCGTAAAAGCTGTCGCTCTTCGGGAAACAGCCGAGAGAGGCCGGCGCGAAGCTGCCCCATCCGCACAAAGGCAGCACGCTCACGGTCAGGCTCACCGCCCACACGCCGCCGATAGCCCACATGACTCTCAGCGGCCGGCGGACGGACTGGAGCACCCCGAATCTCTTGGTGACATAAAAAGTATAGGCTGCTATCAGGCACGCTTTCATGTTGCTGGAAAGCCCCTGGAACACGTACAGAAATCCGGCCAGAGTGCACAGACCGCCAGAGCCCTCACCCCGCCGGGTCTCCCACTGCAGGAGCATGAAGAGGGAGAGGGGCACCACGCTGAGCAGGTCGTCCACCGACATGGAAGCCACTATGACACACAGCGAGGTTTTCCTCCTCATCCGGAGGAGCGAAAGGAGCGAATACACGCCTCCAACTAAGGTGGCGGCGGCGATGGTTACGCACAAGCCGAAGAGGAGAATCTGGATCCGTCTCTCCATGCCGGAGGGGTCCGCTTTGTCCGAGCTCGCCGTGGAGAGGTGGCTCTGGTTGGGCGCAGGGGAGCTCTCGTGCGTCGTTGACATTTTTTTCCCTTCTTTTTTTTCTTTTGTTGGTTGATTTTAGTTTTGACTGGTCAGGTCAGCTTGTAAAGTTTAACTTGCAGCTTGTTTAAAAATATATATATATATATCATTAAAAAAAAATCACAGTGGTGTCGGTGGGAGGAAGATCAGAAAGCGCACCATCCCTTCTTGCGCGCCTACCCAAAGCTCTCCCCGTCCTCTGGATGTGGAGTTCCGCTGGTTTTACCGTGTCGGCTGGTAGGAAGGAAGGCGGGCAGGCGGGCACTTGTGTTCACCGCACACGCAGCGTAACCGGAGCATCTCTCTGGTTTCCAGCAACCGATTTACGCGCTGTCGTCATCACCGTTTCCTATCACGGCAGTCATTTGGGGAGGGAGCCTAACGCAGCTCCACTACCAGCGTGGAGCGGGTGCATTAGAGACAGCTGTTTCATTTATGGCAGGAGTCTGTTCTCGGGTCAGTCCAGTACTGAAACTGCAAGCTGGCTGAGAGGCTTTTTGCTACATCTGCATACTAATGAAAGAGAAACATGGGCGATTTTTAAAAATCTGTCTGCACAAGAATAGATAAATGAGTTTGGATTTGTGTTCAAGGTGACCAACATTTTGCCGTTTTAGTCCACGTGAACGCTAACAAATCTACATATTTTTTTGGGTGATTTTATTTAAAAGAACAATGCACGATACAAGAAAGGGAAGAGGAATGCTCAACAGTTTTCAAATGGTTTTTTTTAATATTCATTTTAAATAGTGTGAAGTGGTTTCTCTCCCAATTTAGCATATCTAGTCATTACAAAGTTTACCCAGTCTTCTTTGCAAAATAGCTGAAATTCATTCTGATTACAAAAGGCGCACCTGTAAATATTGTTTTCTTTGATTTCAGTTTTAAATTAGATTAAAATCTAGACAATTAGACAATCTAGACAGTATTAGCTTAATTCCACAGTGTAGCCAAAAAGTTCAGTTTATTCTCATCTGACCCGAAGACATTTTTGTTCATGTTTTCTGAATCTTCACGACTTACAGGAAACAATAAACAACGACTTCTTATGACGTCCTGTCAAGAATATAGAGCTCTTTTTTTGGCAACCCTTTAATAAAAGTAAAACTTCTTGAGTGCACATAATAGATTCAGCCACCCGAGCTGTGGATGTTAACAACACACCACATGGCATCAATCCAATGCCATGTACCGTAATCGGATAGATCCGATACGATACCGATACTTTTTGTTAGTTAAGCTTTATATATTCTCAAACTTCTGTCATTTAGGTTCTTCCTTTCATCTTGTTGAAACTTGGATTTCAACAAAAATGATTACAATTTGGATTACGTTCATTGGTGTTTACGACATACTTTATTATCATCTAGACACGACAAACAAACAGAAAGAGACAGAACAAATTTGTGTGCATCTGTTCCTAAATAAGGTGCTAAAAATTTGCGTTTGAGATCAAATAAAAACTATTTTAAAAGCTGTGAGAGACACTACAACAGAAAAAAAATATTTGATATTATCATGCTGATAGTGATCTTATACAGACACCGACTTGGTATCGACATCGTCGATATTTTGGATTTGATCCACCCACTTTTAAGAAGGTGTCTCCAACAACTCAAAGCTGGTGCGTTCCTCCTGGTAGAATCTCCACGTAATCCTCTCTCTTCACACAACCGGTCAGATTAAGTTTGATGATCAAGTCTTGAAAGTTAAAACGATGCTCCTCGGGATGTTTTATCACCTCTGTTTTACATTTTGCAACTTTATTCCTGGCCTGTCTACTGCACTGATCTTGTTCTGTAACAAACCTCAGAGACCTTCGCACAGCAGGTGGATTTTTTTTTTGCCGAGATTAAATTACACACAAGTCCACTGTTTAATAATCACGTGTCTTCTGAAAGCAGCTGTTTGCGTGGAGGATTTTTTTTATTTTTCTTTCAGATTTACTTTGCTGTTGCAAAATTAAATAAAAACCATGGGGTCTATTTTTGTCTCTCCAGTATTCAGCTGTGTGTGGTGTTACTGTAGCGCTCTTAAGAGTGTGTCGATGGTGAGGAGATTACATAACCGAGATAATTCTTTTAATTTAATCTAAATCTGTAAAGGTAAGCGATTAGCTGTTAAAGATCGCTGCAAATTAGGTTAGGAGGCTAATGGAGATGTTTCTAGACCGGAAGTTGTGTGTTCATGCTCTTTAGTAACAGTTCAAAGATGCACTGCTGTATTCTGAAGAGTTTGTAATCTACAGGCATGCCTCATTACAGTTGTAGTGAAAGGACAAATGTGATTTAGATGGGATTTAAAGAGTATTTGTGACCAAATATAAAAAAAAAAAGAAAAGAGGTCAGCCTGCCGGGATTGGATTTACCTCTCGTTCGCATTTACTGCCAGAGAGGAGAGGCGCTCACAAAGCAAGAGGGCAAAAAGAACACGATAATAAAATTAGAAAAGAAAATTAACCTTGCTTCACCCGCCCTAATGGAAGCCGTCCCACAAAAGTTCATCATAATCTTGTTTGTCACAGAGACGCAGCAGTTCGATGAGTTATTAATAAGCCTGATGTTCTGTGAGCTGTAGGTTAAAGAGAGTACAGCAGTGGTGGATTCAGCCAACCAAAATAAAGCTCCTAGTGGGGAAAAAAAAAAAAAAGTTAAACTGTGAGAGCTTGAGAGAGTGTCTGCTTGTGCGCGTAAATCCTCATCTCTCCCTGTGGTGCTCAAGGATTTTCAGGCTGAAGGACTCCTCACTCTGCCCAAAAGGGTTCATGGGTGTTCATTCATCGACTCTGAGGTCCAAAAATAGCGCCAGGCTTGGTGTGCTGCGTTTATTCCTTTTTTCCCCCTTTACGCAGGAACGCATCCAGAGGTTTTCACGCGTTTTCCAAAACTCCAGTGTTATTAAATTACTCTCATCTATCTGTGTGTCTCATAGCTCTGTGTGTGACTCGACTGCAAAACATGAATGTGAACGCTCCTGACCTAAGGCCTTAGAATTACATTCTAGTCGAGCTAAGTGACTTGCAGAAGGCCTAATGATTCAACTCTCTCCGGGGCCACGAGGACACGACCATGAGAGGCCGAAAAAGCCTGACCCACGAGCATCAGAAACACCAAAAACATCGCACACCCACAGACTGAGAGCAATTTCACACATCACTGTGACCTACTTTGCGTGTGCGCGCATGTGTTGAGGTGCGTCGCATACGTCGTTCGTTCAGGTGCGGAGGGGGGGGTGCAAGTCTGTAAGGTTGTCACAGACAAGTGAATGGGGAGGGGGCGGGGAAATGTGATGAAAACGGATCTGTTAGGAAATACGAAAAGCGAACACCCTGACGAGTCGCATCCAGTGATCTATTAATAGAGGAGAAACTCTGTGTGTTTTACGTGGAGATTGAAGATGAAACGACAAAGGTGACACACCAGCGGGAAAAAAAACAGTCTAATTAAGACAGCATTAGATCATTTATTGATGTTATTAAAATACAGAAGAATATTTATAGAAAGTGACATACAGCTGCAGTTATAGAAAAATGCAGTATTTACTTTAGGAACATTATCACCAAGTGAAACACGCTGTACATTAATTACACACTGGTTTTGAAAGTCTTTATGTCTGTAAATTATGATTGTCCATTTAAAATTAATGAAAACGTGTCACTTAAAGCTGCAGTATGTAACTTATATATATAAAAAGTTTTTGTTGTTTTACATGTTTGCTAAATGTCATGAGTGCTTTAAAAGTGGCTCCAAATGCAGGCGCAGCAGAAGTGGAGAGTTGAGTATGAAGAATGTTTAATGAAAAAAATGCTGGACAAACTTTCAAAAATCACAGGGAGCACGGGGAGCCAGAAGTGTTTCATTACTGGGAGAGTGAATGTGGAACAATGGACCAGGGCTGATTGGCTAACTGATTGCAGGTGTGAAGGGAGAGAGAGCGAGAAAAAGTGTCACAGCAGAGGGAGAGCATAGGAGGATTAGGAAATAAATCTAACACTAAAGAATAACTAGACCTAAGCAGCATCACGTATAATCAAATCACCAAAACAACCCAGGATCAAAAAAACAAAACCTCTTTTTTAAAAATATGTGGGTTCAATAAAAAGTATGGTTATCACATTCTTAAAGGCTTAACTGTAAGATGAAAGACAAATCTTTTTTTGCATTGCAAGTTCTCTGTCAGGTGAAGCATTCAAACGAAATATGATCAGTTTAACAAAACACATTCTGCAGCAAAAGGCTTAAATATGCATACATTCTAGAGTAAAAGTTAAACACAACTTACAAACAGCACATTTGTATTAGTAACAATGTCCACTACAATATACACATTATTTCAAGTTATGAAAAGAAAGTCCTTACTGAAGTCAGAGGTGACAAACTTCACTGTGACATTTATAATAATTAGGAAACATGTTCTGTATCCGTCGCTACAGACGTCTGCAGTTGCCTGTTTCGAAGACACTCTGCGGTTGGTGCTGTGTGTGATTGGCTGGGGAGTATTTTCCATAATGTGTAATAGTTTGAAAAGTATCCAGTTTGCAGTCAATTATGAAGCCAGCCTTAATTATCAGTTAATTTAATCTCCTGCTGTCTCTGGCTTTCTGCAGAGTAGCAGAGTTAGCTACTCTGCTAACAAATCACAGCAAAGAAAAGTGCAACCGGCTACATCAGACTGCTACAAGAGCTCCTGTATTTTGCTGCCCAAGATGAAGTGGCTGCATGCATGGAAGGGCCAAGTCATATTATCAGCAATAAGTTAAGTTGCTAATAATATCTAACCCCTTACACTGTTAGATTAGTTAGAATAAACCAAACCTATCTCCAACTATCTGTTGATCACTGGAGATTGGCATCAGCACCCCTAGCAACCCCACCAGGGATAACGGTGTGGACAGTCAGATGGATAGTAAATATTTTGTTCAATGTCTTTTATTTTTTCCCCAACTGAATAAATGTACCAATGCTTGTCTGTGTTAGATCATGCGACTGCGAATCAAGATTAGTTAAATTTTTTAGACGTCTTTCCCAGGGGTGACCAAAAATGTGTCCTCATCTGAATGGTTACATTTTCCTAAAATAAACCGTGGGTACGTCTTTTCAAAGTTAATAGTTCAAGGTTTCCAAGACAGTATTTGCAGAGTTATGTTGCATTTAGCTGCACTGTGGGAAATTAAGCCTTCTCTTATAGAATAAATTCTTTAGGGGGCATTTTAGTCTACTTAAATTAACATTCAGTGTCTCATCAGGTCAAAAAAAAAAAGACAAAGCTACATTATAACTAATGGGCCAAGCTCTTGATTTGAGAATTGCAGACATCTCACATCAACTAATAAATCATTCATCTG
>CAEFZY010042718.1:0-11137 GCA_903066815.1 Brachyrhaphis roseni
TATTCTTTTTTTTTTTTTTATATTTTTTTTTTTTTTTTTTTTTTTTTTTTTTTTTAATTATTTATTTATTTATTTATTTTACAGTTGTGTCACCTTTAATTCCAGTAGGCACCGGCTCCCCTCTCCCACCTGCTGTTTAAAATCATGACACATATTTAAGGCCTTAAGGAGGATTTTTAAGGAACAGTACTTTCAAATAATTTTATATGCTCATGATACATTAAGTAGATAGGTAGATAAATCTAAAATATTACATTAGTAGTCAGTTTAATCAAGCGAGTCAAAGAACAGAGGCTATTAAAGCTGACTCCAACTTTTATTTGCATAATAATGAGTGCTGGAAAATCTGAATCTACCAAATCAGACATGGTGTCTGGGAGGATCAGAGCTGCCGAGTGTATTTCGGTCCTAACCCCAGAGCAGCTACATTTGAAAAAGACGCCTTTGGCGAATACATTACTAAAATATCATCAGTGTGCGTAGACAAAGGAGAGTGTGACCTTTGTCTTCCTGCAGGCTTCGCTCTGTGTCTGCTCCAGGGTGAGCCAGCCCAATGCCACTGAGAATATCTGCAACCAAACCAGTCCGTCTGCTACGTCTGACATGATGCTACTCCACGGTTCGTACAGTAGGCCTGCTCACTCTTCACTGCTGACTGTATGAAAACAGTCAAACTTAAAAGCCAGAATCGTGGCAGAAGAGTCTCCACAGAAATTCTTACTATTCATTATTAAATATCATCGTTCACCAAAAACCAAGATCCAGAAAGTCGGGATACTGCAACGGCCTGATTAGATTTTAATCAAGTTTGTAGTAGTGGTGTTATTATTATTATTTCACAAGCATTGTGGTGTTATCGTTCTAATTTCACCATCACTTTTCGACGACGATGTTCCAGTGGCACCTGGAACCTTATATGCGCAGCATATAAGGTATTAAGGTTTCCCTCCCGGTTACTGTCATTAGTTGATCAGGTCTGTTGACGAGCAGCAGACTGAGGCCTGGAGCATCGTCAGACCCTTCCTCCTTCCATCTGCTCTTCCCATCCTCTGTTTATCCTCTGCCCGTCGCAGCCTGCCAGACGGCTGTGAGGGAAATTCACCTCTAATTCACTTGGGTAAAAGAGAGAGAAATTACCAGACAGCAGACCAGTGGGTCACTTCTGTGTGAAATATCATACTACAAAGTATGATTACATGTGAATTATTAAAAGGATGAACCAATGACTAAGCAGATTTCTTCCCGGTTTTATACACAGTGCCAACAGGCTGTGTATAAAAAAATACACCATCAGAAATAATCTTAACCTAGTGCCTTTCCACACAATGTGAGCTGTGGGTTTCAACGTTTCTTCCTTCTGCTGGGGTGTGTGATCCAGATAATTGAGCAACTTCAACTTATATTTCATTAATTTAATACTAGCTTGTTTAAAGCAGAAAACAAAATAAGTTACCGAAAAGCTTCATGAGATAACACTTGAATTGACAGATATTGAATGAGCAGGTGCTGCACTGGAAAAACAAAAGGTTTTCAGTAAATGTAGGGGTGGCTTAAACCACCTAAGAACATTTTTTAAAATACAAAAAAAAAGAAGAAAAAAAAATCCTGTAAATTTTGAAGAATTATCTTAAGCCTAAACCACAACCAAGATGTACAGCGGTCCACCATGAAAAAGCTCAACATGCTGATAACGAAGGTTAGTTTTGTTCTAGGTTGCATTCTGGAGGCTCCGGAGAAGATTGTCCAAAGAAAAAAGTTTCATAAAATAAAGAACATAATGGACCTCAGGATCCTCTTCACAGCACTAATACTCAACAACTGAGTTTCTTCAGTCAGAAGCCACTTCAGTGACACAGACTGCTATGGGAGATGCTTCACAGTCACGATAACATCTACAGATAGTAGTGATAGTGAGACTTAATTAATGTCGAATTTTTTTATGGGCTTAACAAAGTATGTCTCCAGCACACTGGACTCAACATAAAATTGAACCATTTGTTTAACAGGAAAGTTCATGTTACTAAAAGCTGAATTTTTATTTGATGATTTAAGTATCTTCTTATCCTCCTCTTAATCTAAATTTAACATGTTTGGCTCTATAACAGGTTTTAGACTCTTAACTGTAAAAACATATGCTGGGTAAACTAGTGTTTAGATAAGTAAGTCTCCGGCGTCTGAGAGTAAGTGAATGCAACACAGAGTGATCTATCTACATTCACTGCATCCCAGTGGCTCTCCCTCCTGCATTTGACTATGTATTCTTGTGATAATGATAAAAATGATAACTCACTATCATGCAGACACCACACACCAATACACAGGGGTTATACACCTTGCACTGGAGGAAGCTGAAACTGAATCCTCAACCTTTATCTGTTTCGACTTTATTTTATTACCTCATTTTAGATTATTTAAGTAGAATTTTTATCAAAGGGGAGGGGGCTAGGCTTGTTATAAAGATATACATTACATGTAGATGAACTCATAATTTGTTCTTTTAATTAAAATAATGCACACTTAAATGTTTTGTTAAACAGGTAAAAAGGAAATGACTTGCAATACAATTATTTAGCCTTTGGATCGGAAAAACATAATGCACCCAGAGTGCAAACTATAACACGAATATAACACAGCTGGCTAAGTGTTTCTCAGAATGTCATATACAGTCATACTGAATGAATGAGAATATTACTGAAAAGTTAATATATTTCAGTAACTCACCAAGTGAAGCAAATTAAATAAATTAATTCCTCACATACTGATGTTTTAAAGCCTCAGTTCCTGATAATTATGATTTTATGCCACATTCAACCCAAAAATGGGCCATTCTTATGTGTAATGGTAATTCCTATGGAATTTTATCCAAACATTTGTTAACTGGGTCAAGGTTAGGCCTGTGTCTGGGTAAAAAAAAAAAAATGGCTGTTGCTCTGAGTTTTTCTGCCTGGACAGAAATGGTTCATTCAGTTCAATTCAGTTTGTTTACAACATGTCATCTCAATGCACTGTCCAAAAAAAAAAAAAAAAAAAACAAGATGGCACTTCAGTCCATTCATGCAGGGTTCCTGAAAGGAGGCTGCATAACTCTGTTGTTATGTGCCAAATTGAACCCCTAACTACATTAATTTGACAAAAAACATTAAGGGTAAAAAATATATATATCAAGCAGAGCACAAAATCTTTCTAGACAAATGATCCAGAACATAGAAAGTCAGCAACCAGAAGCAATGACTTTAGCAGGACACTGACCAGTACAATTGGCAAGCAAATTTGAATTCCACCAACCTAATTAAGGGTTTAAGGTATTTGAGAATTACTATAACCCCTGACATTACACAGCTATTCAAGGATAATTATGGTATATTGATGGGAAAAATAAAAACTGATCTTACTAAAGTACATTTTCCCTCATTGGGTGGGTGGGAACAATGCAAATGAACGTATTACCAAGACTCTTCCAATCTCTACATCTACAGACTGCCAGCTCATTTTTAGACAGGGGGGATTAAATCTGCCTGACTTGAAAGAAATATCTCCATGCTGTTCAGCTTAGATCAGTGGCTGCGTGGTTGTGCCAAGATAATATCATATGGGTGGGGATGGAGCAGAGTGACTGCCCAAATAGCCAGTTGGACATAATCCCATTTATGAGAACAGACTCCTGGAAAGCTGCCAAAATACATAATCAGAGGGTTAAAAAAAAATACACTTAATGTCTGGTCAGCAGTGAGTAAGACGCTAGATTTCCCCCCTCACTACCTAGAGCAAAGAAAGGAATGTATAAAATTACATTTGTACCATCAATACCATATTGATTTTAAACAATAGGAACAGGAGTGATTATTATTAGGGGATCAGGAGACCTGATGTCCTTGCAACAACTCCAACAAGTAATGATCTCCCTTCAAATGACTTAATACTTACAGCTTACGCATTGCTGATAGAAAAATGATGAATGGTGTGAAATATTGAACATTTTTTGGAGTCTTTCCAGAAAAGACTGCTGACGAAAGGCAGATAAAATTATTTAGTGTTTGCCCCAAGTTATACAAAACAACAAAACTCAGTCAGCTGAGAATATTATTCTTAATGGCTAAGGAGACAACAACCAACCACACCCCCCAGCAGTGGCCCAATGTGTGCCATATAGAAACTATAACTGCATGGCCATAATTAAAAACACAGGAATGGATTTTGTAAATTGGGATTTCAATATATATTATTTTTCTGACTGGTATTTTGACTATTAATGTCCCCTTTCTCTTCTCTTTTGCTATAAAAAAAAAAAATTTTAATGCCTCAAACATATGCATTTATTTATGAGGAAGTAAAATTTATGAACTATTATTTACGAGAGTAATGCCTACAGCTTTTTTCCCTTTCAAATGCACTGATTGCAATGCAACTTCGAAAATAAACTGCCTGTCTGATACTGACCTGAAGTTTTAACTACATGCGATCGCATTGTTCGCCGCAGGAAGCTGACACCAGACGGAATCTAACACCAGAAGATACAGGTAAATATAGCACCTGATCACACCCAACATCGCAAGGTGACCAGGGTGACCAGCAGGCTGCACTAATACCAAGTTAATTTATCTTGAGCTGGACATCATCCCAATCTGGCCACAGTCCACTTTGTCTTTGTGTTCCATCTGCACAGACTGGAGATTAGTCTCAAACTGATGCTTCTTACATCCTATATACTTTATAGTATTTTTCTCACTAAAAAGGTAAATGTGCAAATATATATATATATATATATGTGTGTGTGTGTGGGTGTGTGTGGGGGTGTGTGTGTGTGTGTCCTCTTTGTATTCAAAGCAGTGTGGAGTATCTTTAAGAAATGAAACAGCTGATGAATGTTTTAAAGCTTCAACATCTTTATTTTTCTACCACAGAGTTTGCCGTTGTCTTTTTGAGAATTAACCACTGGTAGGCCTGTCACAATGCGCAACAAATCAATTAACAGCATAATAAGAAGTTAAAAGTGAGCACAATAATTTTAGCCATTAAAGAGATGCTTCCCTTTAATATTGTTGAAAAGCTGCCATTTTGAGCTTTTCCACTGCATTTTCAGCTTTTGAGCTTTCCCTTCTTTGTAGCAACGAGACTGCTGATTAGATTGACACAGGGGTTTCAGATGGACTCCTTTATTAAAATATTGAAATATCTTCTGCATATAACTCTGCTTGAATTAAGTTAGCTGATCACTTTTTGTCAAACCAAAACAAAAACGTGAAAAGGTTTTTGTTGAAGATTTTTGAAGCTAAGAAGATAATTGATCTCTGTTCAGTAATACAGTATAGCAAAACAAACGGAATCTAGGAGGAAAATATTTTGTACTGCAGCACTGACATCTAGTGGTCAAATACCTGCACTACAGCCTGGTGTGATCGAAGCCTATCAAAAAGAGGCTTACAGTAAATTAATATAGGATTATGGCGATTTGGTTTTTCCCTACATGACCTCACTTCACCTCTTGGGTTTTAGCTTTGCTGTATCAAGCTTTGCCATGTAAACAGATGATAGATGAACATGCTTCCTTTTTAGAGCTGTTTCAATAAGAAGCATGTAGAAAATGTGGAGTTGTTCAGAGACAGTCCCACCCATTGGCTACACTGCAGCTGATGCTGAATTTTCAAAAAAGAAAGAAATAATAACTGGAGTAATGTAAACCTTCAGTGACTTCCACTTATATCAACCCCTGATAAAGCATTGGTTGAACTTCACCTCCACATATTGAGCTGATCAACGTGCTGCTTTGTTATTCAAATCAAACATGTCTCCCAAAGTGCACTAGCATCCCTGTATGGAGTCCCTTTAACCCACACCGTGGAGACAATCGACTGCTGTTGGAACCTCAGGTGGTCCAAGAGATGACTGCATCTGTGATTATCAGACCACAGTGTTCTCATGTCATTCATCAGAGGAAGTCAGCTAAACCTGTTGACACCTGACACCAGAGGGTCACGTTACATTCTGTCCTGTACATATCAGCCTACCTCTGCTCTGTGTGCTCCTCATCTTTCCTCATAACCCTCGTCTTTTTTTAGAGCTGAACAAACATATTCCTCTCATGTTGCTGGGGTACAATCTACGGCCGTGGACGTGCTTGATGCCACAGAGAGTCAGGGACAGTCTGTCTGGGATGCTAGTTTGTTCCCTTCTAAGACCAAACAAAACAAGTTATTCTCTCCAGTTACAATAAAAATTGAAGCAGAAATCACAAATCTGTGCAGCCGTGTTCTCACCAATGACACGCCTAACAGTAAGCAACAGTACAATTTCTCCTCAGCACAAATTTTCACAATCTTACTTTAAAAATACAGTTAGTCTAAAGCTCCAAGTGACATTTTATTTTAAAGAATCATTTGAAAAGCCTTTCCATGCATAATTCTTTTTAAAAAAATAACAGTAACCTTATTTAGGCACATTTCGATTCAGCTTTAGTCTTAAGCCTTTCTGAATTCACACATATGAACCAGTATTCTGAATCTAAGTAAAGATGGAAAAAGTTCAGCTGTCCTCATCCTATTTTCCTCACTGTCAAATGACAGTTACTCATTTGTATCCCTTAGGTAAAACCCTCAGGGTCCATGGCCATGAGAAGTGGCCCCTAAGGGCAACAGTTATATCAAGAGATTGATGCCGTTTGAGAAAGCCTGCTGCAGGTGTGAACTGATGATCAGCTGGACTCACCGCAGAACAAACGGGTTAGTCCAGGAGGAGATGGACACAGAGTGGCAGTTACTGGCAACTGTCAAAAGGAGGAAGCTGCAGTATAGTCCGGCCATGTGGTCAGGGCCCTGAACCTCTGCACCCACTTCCTCGAGGACAGGATCGAGGAGGAGCAGTCAGGGGGAAGACAAAAACTGAACTGGACGAACAACATCGAGAGACGGTATGAAAATGTACAGGCATCACCAGAGAGAGGAGAGAGAGGAGAGCAGTGGTGCAGGCCATGTCCATGGTTCCTGACCCTCAGCAATGAGGATGGGACTAGACTAGTTTGCAGACAAATGATCACAGCATCTCATTGTTAAAATGTATCAGTCAAGATGACGTATTAGATGGAAGGAGAGGGACATTACAAAACCTGGTCAGGGAGTCTGCAAGATTTCTACAACTGCAGTCCTTTCAATGCAAAGGTAAACATTGAAAAGACTGTAGGATTTCCAACAAGGCCTGGCTGTGTTCTACAACGAAAAATACGTAGAATAGAATCAGTTCTATTTTCTATATATTTGAACAACGGCATAGAGTTGAAAGACACCATCACAGAGTCCAGATGTACATCCAAATTGGATAAGAGAAAAAATTAACAAAAAATCTGTGAAGTCAATGAATGAGCTGTGGACAAAATATGTCATTAATATCTGAGAGAATTCAAGAACTTTAGCAAGACTGAGTGTTGCAATATTATCAAGTGGGATGTCATAAATCACACCATCAATGCACTGTTTGAATGCATTATTTACTGATATAATTGATACACACCCCATAAGCTATTAAGCTATTGTAAAGTTTGATAGAGTTTCACTTCCCTTGATACCTATAGTTGATATAGAATTGTGATCAAGATACTAAAGCTCATAGAGAGCAATGGTAATATTGTGATGAAAAAAAAAAACAAAAAACAGACAGAGCCAAATGTTGAACATGAACGTATTGGCAGCAATAGTTTGGACTAGAGCCACTCCAGGAAGGAGTCTCTTCTAAACAGAAATGCCGACCAATTGTAGTTTTTTTTAAGTGTTTCTTTCTACCCACATCAAGATTTACTTCTGACTCAGAGTGCATCTGTTTAATTGTGTTTCTTTCCGAGGCGAAGCCACAAAATGAGCTACTGCTACCATTGCTCAAACCCCCAGTCAATAATGGTTTCACTTATCACTTCTTAGGTTCCCTCAAGTTAAAGAGGAGTTTTATTTTCTGCTGTTGATACATGCTTGCCTTGTATGAGGGACTGATGCAAACTTAATGACTTGATGTAATCAGTTGTTACCATAGAGAGAAAATGTTTTGCCAATTGCCAAAAAACCTCAACTTGACTGTATTGTTTTACAACTAGGATTAAATGGAATATATATGTATGTAACTAAGTGTGTGTCTGCCTATGTGATTGGATGGAACAGACTTATATTTCTGTACTGAAATTGGAACTGATTGGTTTGTGAAGTGGCTGGAAATCACATTCGCTGTGAAGCAATGCTACGTATGTACAAATTCAATTAAACGTTGTGATAAACCCCAGCACACGTAGAAGGCTTTAAATCCTTCGCAGGTGCTGCCAAAAACACAAGTAAAAAATGCTTTCTGCCTTCAGCACAGTAATCAACCACTGTTGGTAATTCCTTTCAAATCTTACAGTAAGTCACATGTATTTTAAATTATGTATGATTAGGGATTAAGGAGAGCTAAAGTAAAGGAGTGCACATTTCTAAACATGCTTTCGTATAACAATGCAGATTTCAAGCTAATATTGCAAGTGATCAGTTTTCTAAGATATGCATCAGGTGATCTGCATGGCATTCTGATCAATGCTCTTCTTCCCTGTCTGGTAAGCTGGACGTTCATGCCTTGAAAGGTCTGCAGTTGATTCATCCTCTCTCCGTGTTCAGATGTCGGTTTGAACAGAGTTCTGGAATATCATTCTTGACTTGGTCCTTGGTCTTCAGTATGCTGTTTGTTCTCTATGTTCTCTAGGAAACCTCTGAGGCCAGAAACAGAACATCTGCTGATCCCGTAGACGCACAGGATCACAGAACTACCTGTAACTCTGTGTTTAAGAGTTACAGGTAGTTACTACTTAGTAATTCGGTGATTATTCGAGAAAAATGGGCTGCACTGGATTTTATTTAGGAGCCTCTGAGTAAAGCAGGTTCCTTGCTCCTTGCTCAAATGTACAAGACATTTTTAAGATATTTATTTGAAACAACAACTTGAAACCATGTATCCTTCTTCTTTGCACTTTACAATTATGCACTACTTTGTGTAGCCTTATCACATAAAATCATAAAAAGATTTGTAGAAGTTTGTGGTATTAATGTGGCAAAATGTAAAAAAAAAAATAAAAAAAATAAAAAAAGTTTAAAGGAGAAGATAACAGGCACTGCAGGCATCAAGACTATTTTTTTGTACCTCTACATTTCAATAAATCTCTTCAGCGATTACCTGAAACACCTTTTCTCTATTGCTGTAAGACTGACTGGTTGAGGGCCCATATGCTGGTTACTGGAGAGGCAGAGTTAAAAATCTACATTTAGCCTTCGCAGATGCAGAAAGTCCAAAGACATAAAAAGTCAGAATGTACAAACCAAACGAAGAAAGGACAAAACACTACAGTTTAGCCTACGACAAACCTTTAAACTTTCTCTTCTATCTAATCGACAGCGTTTTGATTCACACATTGTGTCCTAGTCCAAGAACACGGTGACAGTAACTGGAGCACGCACCGCCACTTCCTGTGGCAATAACATGTCTGCACATTGGACCCTGGCACAGATGCAGACAACGCGGTGCCTTAAGCAACACAAAAACTCACATACTGTCGTACGCTAAGATGAATAATGTCTGATGTTGTGGATTGAGACAATTTTACAGGTGACTGATAATAGAACATAATGTATAAAATAAATACGAATACAAACTCATGTGAAAGTAATATCTGAATTCTAATGAAGGCAGTGGAGCTATTTAGATTTATCCCTGCCTCTATAACACCATAAAGATTACCTGCAGAGAGACTAATCCAGGAGAATAGCTATGTAATGTCTGTAGTCAGAGTTGATGTGTAATACTGCAGCACACATGGAACACAGGACCTAGAACTGGACAGCAGGACAAGACTTTGATTTGTGCTCTGACGGAGGCTGTGTCCTCCATGATGTAATCACTAACCATGATGTCCATGCTTTCATATCCGTGGTCCACGTCGAGACAAACCACGGTGTGAGGATCCCAGGCTGGAACCCGGAGGCCTAACCAAACCAGCCCCGGCAGCCCTTTAAATGTCCTCGTTGTCCTCTGCTCCGACACCTCCGCTCACACCGCCAGAGACAGCCACGGGCCTCTGCGGATGCAGCCAGGGAGGAACAGCCTGCTCGTTTGCGCGGACTTCGGTGCTTGTGTTTGAGATTTGCGCAGAGCAGCAAAGTTATCCCAAAACCGCAGCATCATCCAGAGGATGCGCAAAGAGGCGAGGCCCGTTGCCCACACCGGGCGCCCCGAGAACACTGCGGCGAGACGCGAAAGCACTTCTCAGTTTCAGCAGAGTTTTGCGGCAGAGTTTAGCGGCACTCTGTCCTGCTGTCATTATCTGCTCCTTGACGCCGTCGACTCTATAGCTCCGGTTCCACACAACCGGGACACCACCCGATGCGTCAGCGCGACGTTTAAGCTCTACGAGAGCATCGTAGAAAGATCGTGTCCGCTTACCTGCGCTGGTCTGCTGCGTCGCTCCCGCTGCGGTACCCGGCGCTGTCAGCTCCGCAGCGGCATCGCAGGACCTTCTCCCTCCTCTGTGCGGTCGGTGTGAGCGGAACGATGACTCCGTGTTTCCTGTGAGAGCAGCCGCAGCAGCAGCAGCAGCAGCAGCAACAGCACCAGCCTTCCCTGTCTCTGTACCTCTGCCCTCCTCAGCTGTTTTCCCTCTGGCTCGCGCAGCGCAGCGCGCATCCCCTCTCTGCTGCCGCGTGCACACGCTTCGGAGTCAGGTGGCGGGAAGCAGTGAGGCCGCTGGAGGAAACTGACTGACTGCCCCGCAGGGCAGAACATCATGGCGGAAGTCAAGTCCGAAAGCTTCAGTCATATTCAGTGAATTCTAATGTTATTAAAAAGTCCATTTATTTCAGTCAATTTATTTATTTCCGCACGAATATTTATGCTAATGATTTTGTGGTTGCATTTAAATAAAACACACTTAGGAATAAAATATACTGCTCAAAAAAATAAAGGGAACACTTAAACAACACAATATAACTCCAAGTAAATCAAACTTCTGTGAAATCAAACTGTCCACTTAGGAAGCAACACTGATTGATTTTTGTGTGATTTTAGTGTCAGCACATTCAACTTTGTACAGAACAAAGTATTCAATGAGAATGTTTCATTCATTCAGATCTAGGATGTGTTA